>CANUEX010147015.1:0-50772 GCA_948099535.1 Jatropha multifida | reverse complement strand
TTGCATTATTTATTATTATTCACTGAGTTTAGTGAAACTCACCCCCTTCCATAAATATTTTTCAGGAAATAAGGATACTGTTGGTTTATAAGACTCTGCTTCCTTCTCCGCAGAGGTTTGATCATGTTAGTATAACTCTCTGTTAATACTTAGAATACTCCGCAGATTTTATTTTACTCCGCAGTTAGGATGCTTAAATAAATATTGGCTTGTAATAGAATTATCATGTGATTATAAATAAATTGTGGAGTGTAAATGACTATTTGGGAGACTGTATGATAGGAACAGTTTGAACATATTATGACAAATAAATATTTGTATGAGAAAATATTTTTATTGTATGGATATGGGCCCGAGCTGCGAATAGTATGTATTACTAATGCTGGGTCAGAATTATTAACTCTGATTGACTTATGAAAATGTCATAATATGGGCTTACTATTCTGATAGTCAAATGATAATAGGGATGGATTTTGATAGTTTAGGCTTACTACGGGCCTCGGATGCCTTAAGCTTACCTAGGTCCTAGTGCCGGTCTGGCCCACGGTTTTGGGTCGTGACAATAGCGGCCTCTCTTCCTAGGTTCCCACAATACGGAATGTATCCCCTATTCTCTCGACAATCTTCATGTGTAGCATGACATCTAAATCAAGCCTAGTTCCTTTCCCACCTCCTATAATGTCATACACAGGTCGAGCTGGGTTCCATGCATGTAGGTAAGTAGTAATGCCAGTTACAAAACATCCCATCATTATAGCCCCTTTATCTGCCTGTGCAATTTTAGCCCATCGTTGGCATAACCGAAAACCCACATTTAGAAGAATATCTTGATCTATAGCCTAGATGAAATATAACTCATTTAATCCCAACACTCCATCACTCTCACTTCGACCAAAAATGGTGTTAGCCAAAAACTTGTGAATGTACCGATACGCTGGATTACATAAGTGGGAAGCTTTTGATATTCTAGGGTTGTAATTAACTTCCCCATTTAGGTTGATCCATGTACTAGGATCTGAAAAGTCTTTGGGTATTTGTCTAATGGCATTCTCAATTGGGAACCCAAATATTTGGCTAATCTCATTTACTAGGAGTTCATAATTTCTGCCAAAAACCTAAACTTAATTTTGTTAGGGTATTCTTTAGGCAAGGGAAAAATAGTGGCAGAAAAAGAACTCAAAAATTCCAAAGTTAGGGGCGCATAAACAAAATCTTTCATGGAAATAAATCTCTCCCACCTAATCCTTTTAAGAGGCTCTACAACAGCATTCCTAAGATTGATTTTGTCTAAAGCATGCTCATCTATAAAATGATTGGGGAGAATGGGACGAAGAGAGAGTTTGTTGTACCTTTCTTGTTTCTTATTTGATCCAATCTCAAATCGTGGAGGAGGTGGTCCTATGGGTGGAGTTGGTGGTGGTGGAGTAGAAGATGGCGTGGGTTGAACTCTTGTGGCCAAGGATACAGCACATCTGCTTTTTTTATATCTTGGCGGCATGGTGGAAGAAGGAAGGGAAGGGTTGAGTGAGGTGGTTATGGAGGAAGAAGAAGAAGAATGGAAATTAGAGAGTGTTAAGGGAAGGTGCGGGTGTCATTTTTAAGAGAAGGGTATGAGTGGGTTGAGGTAGTTTATAAAGGAGGGGTAGGGTTTGCGCTGGAACCGAAATTTTGGCTTTTAATTTGTTGAACACGATGTAGCACGGGCGTTATGCTAGACACTGACTTATAATTCAAAAGGAAAATTTGCATACCTGGCACAAGTGTGCTAGATGAGCACAGTTTGTGTTTGTGTTTCCAGATTTGGCATGGGCATGCTAGAGGCAAGCATAGGCATGCTAAGCACCGACTTTTAAAGCCTCATTCTTGCTTAGAGTGGCATGGGCATGCTATCTGGCACGGCTAGGGCGTGCTAGACACTGACCCTCAAGTGTTATTTTCTCGCTTGACTTGGCACGGGCGTGCCGTCTAGCATGGCTGGGGTGTGCTAGACACTGACTTGCAAAGGCAAAATCTGGCTTTCTCTTGGCACGGGCGTGTTGTCTGGCACGGTTAGGGCGTGCCAGACACTGACCTTCAAACAAAAATTCCTTAAAAAAATACAAACAAAACGTCAAGTTTGGTGAATAAAAATAAGTCAAAAAATAAATATTAAATGGATTCGTCCCACTTCAAGATACTTTCCTTCATAGATTGAAAAAGGAAATTTGAGACCATAATGTTGTTCAATTGTGTTGATCCCAACACTAGTTCCTTTCTTATTTTGATAAACATAGATTTATATTGTTTTGATTTCAACCAATAGTGTTTGCTTGTGTAGCATTTTAATTAATTAGAACTAAAAAGGTTTTTATCTAATTTCTAGACAATACAATTTGGATTTAAAGCTAAAATTCAGTCCCCCTATCCCTGAGGATGATATCTTTATATATACTTCTTGCATGATATCTTTATATATACTACTAATATCTAATCTATAGAATATCAATCAAATAGTTAAACTAATTAATTTGGTCAATCATGTAAAATTGACATCAAATTCATACTCAACCATTCATCTTAAATCATCTTAAAAACACTTTTAATCACTTCATGTCCATTAAGTTAGCAACAATAAGCAAGCATCTCATACCAAAGTTTATGAAATTCAAAAATTAAACCATGGAAAAGAAAGAGAAAGAGAAAATAACTAACCTCTCTTTAAGAATCACTTGAAAATTCTTTAGAAATCATACACTTTAAGCCTGACCTTATGAATTCCCTCCCTCTTTTCATGGAGCTTCAACCATGGATAGTAAAAATGAGCAAGAGGTGCCTGATGAGTCATCTTAAATAGGTGCAATCAAAACCCTTTCATCGTAATTCCCTCCATGTCCTTTAATTGTATTTTTGCACCTTAATCCTTCCTTTGATTCTATTTTCTTACAATTACACCTAAATCTTTCTCACTACTTTATTTTAGTCCCAATTATGTCTAAATCAAGTGCATTTAATAATCACAGCCCCCTTTTTAAGCAATATCATATCAAAATTACCGATTTTCGAGATTTTTGGGCAAAATTGTGCTTTACCGGGTAATCATTCTTCTTTAACTCATTTTCAATTCCCTTTAATCTTTCAAATTGATTCATAAATACTTTAATTTAAATTTAATTAATATTAATACCCTCTAACTGTTTCTCATCATTTTCGATTTTTAAATTACTCGGATAACCGAAATTACCGAATAAGCTGGAATACCGAGAACTACCAAACTGAGGATATATATATATACACATACACACATAATTAAAACTTTAATCAAATGTCTTAGGTGATTTAACATTAATCCATTAATTGCTAAATCAAGATGCTAGCTTAAAGAGCTTCTCGTGTTAGCTTCTCATCATCAAAGCTTAAGCTGATTTAATATCTTCCAATTTGATTTTCATAACAAAATTAGTTTCCATTAAACATCATATCTTTGTATCTTCCAATTAATAGTTCCTCATTAAGAAATTAAAGTAATTTCAATTATTCTATCCTTTCGAATAACGATAATTATTATAATAATCAGAATATTTGAGATTGCCAAACTGAGGGTATTACAACGACCTTAGATTATGAATTCATAGACAACCATAAAACACAACGACCTTAGATTATGAATTCATAGACAACTATAAAACATAACGACCTTAGATTATGAATTCATAGACAACTATAAAACACAATGATTTAATTAATATTTAATCGAGCTATTAGAAAATAGATAATTAGATCGGACTAAAACAGCTAATTGTACATCAAGAGAACTTTTTAGCAATTTTAGGGTTGTTTTTCCTTTTTAAACGATTAAAATTAATTATCAAACTAATAGGATAAATTAGATAGAATTAAGTGAAGTCAAAATCCCTAGTAGTGTTTAATCTTTGATTTCTTTTCAACAAATTATCTTGCTTGATTTCTTTTTATTTTCTTTTATTTATTAGAATTATCATTTAAATAATAGTAGGATAACCCAATTTTGGCAGTTGGTATATAATTTTCGTGAAACGATACTCTACTTACTCTTTATTATTTATTGTGATTTCATACACTTGCGAATTTACTTATCAATAAACAAACCATTTCTCATCAATTCCTTATCATCAATGATTTTCCTTTATCGTATTATCTCAAGTAAATCTCAATAGTATAGAACTATTTTTGTCAATTTTTATCATTACCTGAATTGGCCCATTTCGAGACGTGTCAAAAATCCAAAGTTTTTCCAAATTGTAATAAGCTCTTGCCTTCTCATCAAGAGCACAATAATCACTTTTCCTAAAAAAATAAAGAAACCAGAAGGATAAGTTATAGTAATGATATCAAAAACAAGGATGAGTTATAGTTGATGAACTGGCCATTTAAGGTCACAATCAGCAAACCATACAAGAACACAACTTGAGTAATTGGTACAATATTTATAAAAACATAACATTAAGCAAAATTACTAAGAAATAAGAAAAGGATGCCCCTAAATCCCTAGTTTTAAACCTTAGAAATTTCTCAAACAAAAATGGAAAATATTTGTACAATTTCTAACTTACTTAGTCAAGTGAGGTGTAGTTCTTCCTTGTCATCTTAGCTCTGTGAAAATAACTTAGTAACTGAAAAAATAGAAGCTAGGAATTTCTATTTTGGTCTGACATAAGAGATACAAAAGAACCTTTCATTGCCAAATAGCTACTAGTTATATTATCTGTCGCTGACTCTTTAACAACAGGACAAAGTATGCGTGATATTGGTTGTCACTGTTCTCTCATTGTTTGTTGATTAGTGACATACTATTTAAATATAGTCACCAATACGTGGTCGCTAATTAGTTGTTTAATGACCATCGTATGTTGTTAGTGCTATAAATGAATTTTAGAGAGCAAAATCTAAATTTATCATATATTATAGTGGTACATACTTTTTTGCTCAAGGTCAATTTTATCTTAAGATTTTGATTATTCTACAAACCAAATAAATTTAATATTTTTGTATGTGCTAAAGATATTTTATGCAGATTTATTTTTAATGATGAAATTATTGAAGAATTTATGCTCCTATAATCCAAGATCTTTTTTTAATTAAAGACCATGAAGATTTATGAAGACATGTTTAGTGGTTAGTATTTTATTAAGTCTTAGAAATTATTATAGGATAGAGAGAAAATTATATTATAAGCACAAAATCCATTTTATCTCTCTTAAAATTATTTTTGATAAAAATATTAAGAGGAAATAGCTAAATTATTGTTTTTCACGTTTTTCAATTTGAAAGAGATTTTTGGAGTGATTCTTGTTGGTGGCTATTAAATGAGTTTTTGCAAAAGCAATTTCTGATTCTAATAGAGCTGACAATTTCTGATTTTGACAGAGTTGACAGTTTTTGATGTAAAGTTACACAGCTTTCTAAAAGTAACCCTTCAACTCCATGCTTTGCACTTAAGCTTTAATATGAAATAACAACCCTTTTTTTTAATGCAACTCATGCTATGTCTTTTTATTTTAAAAGGTCAAAATTGCTCATTGCACTTTAAAGAAATAATTCAAAGTTATTTATAACGGGATTATCACCTTTTTGTACAAAAAAAAAGCTCTTTCTCTTTCAAAAGCAAATGTTGGCAAGAGTAAGAGACCATTGCTCAAATATACATATCACTCAAAGCTCTCTCTTCAACCCCCTTCATTTCTTTTCTTCTCTCTTCTTCTAAAAATACTTTTAAGAGAAAAGAAATTTTGTAACAACACTTTTGAAGAATAGATCTTGTAATACCCCGATTTTTGAAACCGAGAAAAAATTACAAGAAATAATTTTATAGTGATTTGAATTTCCTACTTATTAAAATAATTAAATTTATTTGATTAGAGTTTAAATCAATAATTATTGGTACTTATTTAATAAATAAACAAATTGAGATATACCGAGTAAATATTTATTAAATATAAATATGTGATGGCTAGAAATATTTATTTTGTATATAATATAAAAATTTGAAAGCAAATTTGAAATAAAGGAAATTAAGGAAAATTTTTTTAATTGTTATTGTTATTATCAATAATTGATAATTATTGGTTAATTTGTAAATTATAGAATATAATAATAATTAAGAAAATCGAACTGTTGTCTAAATCGAGGAAAACCATTAAGAAAACCAAAGATCATATCATATTAAAACCAATATAAATAAATGAAAAATCAAAGACCCCCTTTAAAATTAAAGTTGGAATTTGATCGAACCGTTGAAAGCTCTTCTTCCTTCTCCTTTGCACGGCCCAACCATCTCTCTCTCCCCGACTCAGCATTCTCTCCCTCCTTTCTAGCTTTCGGCCACCATCTAACGAGGCCAAGGTGGCGATTGACTCTCCTCGAGCTGCAAGTCCCTGTTTTGGCTTCCTTCAATGCAAATATGACCTCCAATGGTGCAAACTAAAATTGTTTCCTTCAATAGTCTAGTTTTACTATCTCCAACAATTTGGCGACATTTCTGGCAACCGCAGTTTGAAGGGAGGGCATAAATCGACTCACCTCTTCCTCATGAGTGCTACCCCTCAAGAAATTTCGGTGATAGCATATGGAGGAAGAAGCCACCATGAGAAGAGGAGATGCAATGGCTGTTAGTGCATTTTTCGACCAGACAAGCCATAGCCTCGGTCGACGAATGTTGAATTTGAGCTCCTTATGGAATTTCAAGCACTTTTTATAAATTTTATGAAATTCTAGTAATGTTTGATTTTTGGCCATCGTAGACGGCTGCGCTGGCGGCGGTCTGGTGAGACTTCGACAAGACACTCAAAAGGCAAAATCACGGATTCTGCACGTCGAACACGAATTCGAAGTTCAATCTTTGATTGATATACTTTAAGATTCAGTCATTAAATTTTAGTGTAATTGCAATTGAAATTTATTTAGTAGTTTGATTTAAATTGGCTTGATTTACAATTAAGTAAATTAAATGAAGATAGTGTGAATTGAATTGCCAATTTATTTAGAAAATTAACCAATTTATGGAAATTGCTAATTAAAAGTGACAAGAATTGGTTAGCTGTGGAAATTTAAAGAAAAAAAGACAGCTAAATAGATAATGAATTCGATAATGTAATTGAGAAATACTTAGAATGGCAAATGTAACTTTTAGATAGACCAAAGTATAAATAAAATACTATTGAAATTTTGTCAGAAAGAGAATTATATTCAAGAATTAAAGTTTTTATATAAAATAGCATAGGTCGAATACATAAATTAGCCTTTGTACTTGTGCAAAAAAGTCTTTTTGCCACCTCAACTTTCAAAATAACCTTTGGCCCCCTAAACTAGTTCTTTTGTAATTTATGCACGTCTGGCCATGCAAAAAATTGGGACGTGATATACACTCACAAAATTAGCAAGTTGGGCTGCTAGGATTGCATGATGTGGCTGCCACATCATCGACAAATTCATAAGTTGTCCCCTGTACTTACACAAAATGACCTATTGATCCCCTAGACTTATTTTTTTTTATTTATACACTGCCAAGAAATGATGTTTTTCCACATCAGCGTGCGTGTGTTGAACTCAAGCAATCTGTCTCTAGTCAGGCGTGCATAAATTACAAAACAACTAGTTTAGGGGGCCAAAAGGTCATTTTGAAAGTTGAGGCGGCCAAAAGACTTTTTTGCGCAAGTATAGGGATTAATTTATGTATTCAACCAAATAGCATATCGTGTCTTTAAATAAGAAAATAAATTGATGAAAGAATAAATTAGTTAAATAAATGCAAATTTAATTTGTATTTAATAGAATCTAAGAAGGTATTTGAAAATAGAATTTTAAATGATACTTTAAAAGAAAGCAAAAATTAGAAAATTTTGAATTTTGATTATAAAGTTTTATCATATTTATTTGATAATATAAATAGAAGTGTATATATATATATATATATATATAAACTTGATTTTAATAAACAAACTAAGTAATTTTTTTAAATGGTAATTAAAAAGAAGTTATCTAATTTATTTGAGAAATAAATATAGTTTTTAAATAAAATCAAGTTAGCTAAATATATATATATATATTGATTTTAATAAATGAAATAAATACTTGTTCTAAATGGAATTTAAAAGTGTGATTGTTGAATTGGTTTAAAAAATAAAAGAAGATTTCTAAAAGAAAATCAAGTTTAGCTAACTGGTTTTAATAAATGGATTTAAACAAATGTAATGATTTCTTTAGTTATTAAAGTGAATAATAAAATTAAATATAAGCTCAAAGAAATATTGATTCCAAAGGGATAAATAAATTTATGAAAAATTGAAATTCATTGATTGTTAGGAAAATAAATTGTAACATTTAATGGAAAGAGAGAATAAAAGTAAACTAAAAATAAAAATAATAAAAATTTAAATATCTATAAAGAGTAGAAATAGCAAACTAAAATATATTATATAATTTATATATATAAGCAAGGTAGTTTGCGTTATATGAAAGCTAAGTGTAAGTAGCACAATTTGCTACTTGACATTATTTTGTATTATATAATGAAGGATATTAGAATTCTAACACAATTTAGTAGAATTGTAAGAATTATAAGAAGATCACTTGTTTTATATTGTCAGATAATCTCTTTATCAAGATAATATTTATCAAAAAGATTATATCTAATATTTAATATATTAACATAAATTTATTTCTTCTTATAAAACAATTAATACGTAATCTACGCGCTAAAAAAAGTATGAATGAAAAATAATATTGGTATTAAATAGACAATACATAAATAACTTAGAAAACATAAATTAAAATGTACAATTTTTAAAAAAGTAGAATATCCACACCCTTAGAACACTTTACACTAAATAAGTAACATATTAATGTTTCAAATAAATAAATAATTATTTATAATAAATTATAAACATAAAATTCAAAAAAATAATTTCTTATTTCAATGACACAAAAAGAAATTAAAAAAACTTTATTTTTTATTGATAATAAAAAAATCTTGATTGATTAGCTTGGTGTATTGAGTAATCTCATATACCAATATCTAGGTTGAACAGAAATAGGATACGAGATACATGAACGTACGAGATATGATTGTTTTTAAAAATATATAGGACATCCACATACTTAAAATATAGTACACTAAATAAGTAATACATTATATTTTAAATAAATAAATAATTATTTATAATAAATCATGAACATAAAAAATACTTAATTTCTTATTTCAATGAGATAAAAATAAATTAAAAAAAAAACACTTTATTTTATTGTTAATAACAAAAAACTTTGATTGATTAGCTTAATGTTTAGAGTAGTCTCATATATCAGAAATTAGGTTGCACGGACACACACACGAGATATAAGAGAATAATTTTTAAAAGGGATAGAACATCCACATGGTTAGGAGACATTACACTAAATAAGTAATACATTCATATTTTAAATAATAAACAATTATTTATAATAAATTATAAACATAAAATTAAAAAAAATTAATTTCTTATTTCAATGGCGCAAAAACAAATTTGAAAAAACACTTCATTTTTTATTAGTAATAAAAAAAATCTTAATTGATTAGCTTAGTATATATAGTAGTCTCATATACCAAGAGTTAAGTTGCACGGATATAGTATACATGATACGAGAACATACATGATATGATAATTTTTAAAAAAGTAGGACATCCACATACTTAGTACACACTACTCTAAATAAGTAATATATTAATATTTAAAATAAATAAACAATCATTTATAATAAATCATAAACATAAAATAAAAAAAACTTAATTACTTATTTCAATGACACAAAAACAAATTGAAAAAATACTTCATTTTCTATTGATAATAAAAAAACCTTGGCTGATCAGTTTAGTGTATGGAGTAGTCTCATATATCAAGAGTTAAGTTGTATAGACATGGGACACGAGATATAAAAACTTACGAGATATAATAATTTTTAAAAAAGTAGGACATCCATATGTTTAGAATACACTACACTAAATAAGTAATATTTTGATATTTCAAATACATAAATAATCATTTATAATAAATCATGAATATAAAAAATATTTAATTTCTTTTTTAATGACACAAAAGCGAATTTTTTTAAAAAAATTCATTTTTTATTGGTAATAAGAGAAAATACTAATTGAATAGCTTAACGTATGGAATAGTCTCATATACTAGGAGTTAGGTTGCACGAATACAAGGCACGAGATATGAAATATATAGGATACAATAATTTTTTAAAAAGTTAGAACATCCACACACTTAGAAAACACTATAATAAATAATAATACATTAATATTTCAAATAAATAAACAATCATTTATAATAAATTATAAATATAAAATAAAAAATACTTAATATCTTATTTCAATATAATTAGATAAATTTTCAAAATTATTATCATTATTGAAAAGTACATTAATAGTGTGTAGGCATTTTTTAATATAGATCATACCATGCAAAAATTTTGCTATTGCATACCATATGAAAGGTTTCACATAATACTTAAGAAGACATCTTAGCATTACAACTTTTCAGCATATCTCAATATGATACAATTTATCATTTTATTATATAATTATACTATTTTTAAATTATGTTATAAAAGATTATTTTATTAGTTAATATTACTTAGCGCATCGCACAAGTTCTAACACTAGTTGTTTATAGGTTGAAATAAACCTCAAGGAATGGGTTAAGAGTCAATAAATAGAGAGAAAAGGGCTAAGGGAGCCTTCCAATTCAGGTTAGTGGAATAGTAACTTCTTATTTTATTTAAAAGTGAATATATATTTTATCTCATCTTTAATTTCTTAAAATAATTTATTTTCTTGAAGGAATTATTGAAATATTAGTTTTATGGATTTTAAAAGAAAAGAGATGTTATTTAATATAATATAATTTTTAAATGATTATTATGATTTAATTGGAAATTCTATTTATATGTAAAGAAGAATATTGGCTACGTATTATTTGATGTTTGAGGGGTGGTTGTGATTGAATGTTTTTAGTAGTATTTGTAAAATGAAATGTTGCCCAATGTGATTTTGATATTGTTATATGAATGGAATGGTTTAAAAATTCTTACAGCAATTGATAGATATGGTTATTACCCCGAATATCACTTTATTTATTAAAGTTGATATTACAATCGATTGAATATAGAGATCATCACTAAATGATAATGCTCCCTCCATGTTGATGTTGTAGATCAATTCCTCTATGATGAGGTTGTAGATAGCTCCCTCTTTTGTTGAGATAAATATTATAGATTGAAGTTGTAGATCGCAAGTCTAGATATGCACATTAGACATTGATGGCCCTTCAGCTTGAAGGAGTCCAATGACTTCTTGCCTTCGCCCACCATCCTAATTTAATTAAATTAAAAAGGAAACTTCAACAGCAGTTGGAGGAAGTGTTGCACCAAAAAGAGCTTTTTTTTTCAGAAATCTAGAGAAGAGTGGATCTTTTTGGGTGAGAGAAAATTATCATTTGGCAGACATGGTTAAAAAGCAAAAAATTATGGTTGAAAGGATTAACTTGCTTAAGAAGAATGGGTATCTAATCCTAATATCTTGAAAGCTCAAGCAACTCAGTTCTTCAAGAATCTTTATTCCAAAGCTAAGGTTGTCCTTGATATCCTTCAGGCTGGTTGTTTTCCTCATTTGCTCCAGCACTGGATCGATTACCTTAATGCACCTTTTACTAGGGAGGAGGTGTTTGATGCCCTTAAGAGCATAAGTCCGTACAAATCTCTTAGGATTGATGAATATCAAGCAAGTTTTTATTAAAAGATGTGGCCTATTATGGGTCAATCAGTGTCAGATTTTTTCCTTCATACTTTAGGGGGTGAGGCGATTCCTCCTAATAAAATGTTGTTCGTTCTCATTCCCAAAGTTGCATCCCTTGAGATGTTTGCTTAGTTTCGTCTTATTAGTCTCTGCAATGTCCTTTATAAGCTTGTTACGAAAACGATAATGAATAAGTTGAAGTGTGTGTTGCTTTCTCTTTTTGGCCCTCATTGGAGTAGCTTTGTTCCAGGATGGCAAATTCTGGACAATGTTGTTCTCTTTCAAGAAATGATTGATTTTATGGGCTTGGCCAAGGGTTTGACCAGCCATATGGCTTTGAAGATCGATTTGGAAAAAGCCTATAATAGACTAGATTGGGACTTTATTAGGTGGGTTCTCCATGAAATTGGTCTCTCTTTGTTATGGGTTAAAAATATAATGAATTGTGTCTCGTCTTCATCTGTGACTGTTTCTTGGAATGGGGAGATCCTTGATTTTTTTTTCAACCATCGCGAGGTGTTTAGCAAAGTGATGCAATTTCTCTATATTTATTTATGCTCTCCATTGAGTGCTTATTGCTTATGATTAATGCTATGGTTGAAAATAATCAATGGAAGCCAAAGCTATTATCGTAGTGGGGCCTCAGATTTCCCATCTCATGTTCTCTGATGATATGGTTTTATTTATGGAAGCTTCATTAGATTAGATGGTGCTAGTTTTAAACATTCTCGATGATTTTTCCAAGGCTTTGCGTCAGTGTATGAATTTACAAAAATCTTCTTTATTTGTCTCGACTAATGTTAATGCATAGTTGGTGCAACAACTTTCGAAGAGCTCAGGTATTTCGTTAACTATTGACATATGACGTTCTTTGGGGGGTCCTTATTATTCACGGTCGCCTGAGTAGAAACTTGTATGAGTATTTATTGGATAACATGAGCAAAAAGCTTGCTGGTTGGAAGGCTAGTTCATTAACCATAGGTGGTCGTGTTACTATGGTTCAAGCTATGATTTCAGCTATTTCGTTATGTGTTATGCAAATTGTAGTGTTACCAGCTTCTTGATGGCTAAAATGGAGAAGTTATGTCGAGACTTCATATAGTGGGATTCTATGGATAATAAAACCATTCATTTGGTTAAGTGGGACAGATTGATGGCTTTAAAAGTGCAGGGTGGTCTCGCAATTCATAAATTGTCCAATTTGAATCATGCATTAGTGGGCAAGTTGAGTTGGAGGCTTATTAAGAACCAAGATGCTATATAGGCTAAATCAATCATTAAGTATATGAATGGGCAGTTTAGTTGGGAGAATCCTTCTAAATGGAAGATGTCTCACATTCAAAAAGCCTTCTGTTTTAGTCTTACTGTGGTGAAGTCAGATATGATTAGTAATGTTCGGAATGGTTGAAATACATCCTTTTGGCAGAATAAATGGTTGCCTTATGATACTTTGGAACCTCGTGCATCATGTCCTCTCTCTCTTCTTGAAAGGGTTGTCCAAGTTTTAGATTTTTGGAAGTTCGATCTGGGATAGGATATGAACCAGCTTCGTCTTCTACTTTCAAGTTTGAGTATTAATTCCTTTATGAAATTTTTTATTCTTGATGATATGAATGCATGGGATGATGTTGTGTGGAGTTTATCCCCTTCTGGTCATTATACAACTAAATCTACTTACACGCATTTTATGTTCCTACTTGTGATAGTCCTTTATGGAAGCATATTTGGCTATTTGGGTCCCTTAGTGTATTGGATTTTTTCTTTGGAAAATAATACATGATCGTCTCTTGATGAATATGGAAAGATGTCGTTAGACCTATTTTTGATAATCCTATGCCCCCCTTTTGTGCTTGTCAAAGTTGTAACACCTACCACCCAATCACGGAGGACTAGACGACGAATGTCACATTCGGTGTCAAAACACCGACCTATCCTACTCGTTAACTCCCGATTATATATTAGAAGTGGTTATGTTTTCTTCGCGAGGCAAGTAATTAAAATATAAAAATAGAAGTGTTAGGGAAAATCCTATGAAAAATAAAAATTTCGCAAGAGCTTCCCTTAAAAATCTACTTGCCACATAGGAAAAACAAATACACTTCTAATATTAACCTCCAAATCAATATAACAAGTAGCGCAACACTTCTAAAATATAAGATCAAGTCATCTTATTATATTATCATCCATTCAAGAAATATATATATATCATCATTCATACACCATACATATAATCAAATAATATTACTTCTATAACCATCAATCTCAATAATTACATTTTCAATATTTACAACCTCAATACTTTTTACAATATTTTTCTATTCATGCCAAAATTACAATTTACTATATATCCTACCCAAAATGCTAATTCTACTCTGATGCTACCTCTTCGATCTTCACGTAGCACCCACAACTCATAACCTGCGCGTGATAAAAATCAACGTGCTGAGTGGAAGACTCAATGGTGTTAAATAATTATCATTTTAAAATAGAAAGAAATGCCAAGTAACAAATCTCAAATATCTTTGAAAATAGTCAAATCATAATGGATTGGAATATCGAACGTACATGTGAATTTCAACTTTCACATGTAGTAGTTAAGCGCGTCCAATGCCGTTTGCTGCAATCTTCACTTCATTCGCTTCAAACTCCATCAAATAATCTTCCGCTTTTGAGGAGTCGCATCCACAAAATTTAAGTTCCTCAGCATCCTTCTTTCAAATTCGCTGGTGAATTTTCATTTATCGAACGCTATTGGGAGTGGCTTGAAGATGTATTGGCAAGTAATAAACAACGACTTTGAAAGCTAATGTGTATCATGCTTTGTTCGCATCACTCTTCACTTATGATCGCTTCCCCAACGTCATTCATCATTTTTTGTGAACATTGGAGTGCTTCAACTTTCCTCCCAACTGGAGAAGATTTGATTTCTCTTTTGGATTTAAAGTTCCTAGGAGGACTTTCAATCCATGGCTTATTTTATGATGAGATGATTCCTTCAGCTGCAGATCTTACTGGAGTTGACGGAGGTGGAACTCCTTTCTTACCATAAAGCTGCAAATGCTTATCCTACGCATACTATATAAATGTCAAATGGGTTAACAATAAATTTGAGTTGAATATTCGCAGCTGGGTAAACTTTTGGTTCCGCAGTTTTCTTAGATATCCCAAGCCTCCTGAAAAAGACTACACTGAAAGAACTGCTCCTTCCGAGAAGAACTTCAATCCTTCATGTGTCATTGGCAATAAATTACCGCAAGATGTGAACTGGTAAAAGCCTTTTGAAATTTTAAACATAGAAGATGATCTACGGGAAGAAGTTTACTTGGCTGCTTTGATTTCTTGCTGGTTATGCAAGTTTGTACTTCTGCATATGATCCAGTGAATCTTATTCGTCCAAGTACCTTAAAAGTTGCAAGTATGATTGCATCTGGTGAAACCTTTTCTTGGGCTATTCCTGTTTTGGCAAGCATTTATAGAGGCATTCGAGCAATCTCTATTGCTACAGCTTTGAAGAGGTATGAAGTTCCATTACCTTTCCATTATTTTTACGTTTAGTTAGCTAACTGTTTTGACATGCACTTCACGCATAATGTTGACGGAGATGCTAGAATGACTTCCTATAGTGGACAATGAATGACCAAGTATTACAATGAAACTGAAGTCACCAAACTTTTTATGGAACGAAAAGCTTATTTTGGTCCATCTCATGTAATGAAGAAAGACCTCCTTTTAGAGGATAATGGCAAGTTGTCTTCATATCAGGTGGAACACTTCATCAATCTTCGTTCAAGCTTCTTAACTTTATGCTGTAAGAACCAATACATCATTGAGTCATATAACCCCAACAGATTTAGTAGATAGTTGGGTTATTGCCAAGATCTTCCTAGTAACATGGATTTATCCTTTTCAAGAGTGTCTTTGGAAACAGTCATACAGCTTTAGGAATCTTGTGTTCATTTGACTAGTGGCGCTAAACTAATTGTTCCTTCAGTGAAACTTGATGCTTCCTTTGACTTTACAACTAGGTCGTCAACATAGCACTCAACATTTTTGTGAATCATATCATAAAAGATTTTTTGCATTGCTCGTTGATAAGTAGCACCAACATTCTTCAATCCAAAAGGCATAACTGTGTAGTAATATATACCTTTCAGCGTTCGAACTGCTGTCGCTTCTACATCCTTGATAGCCATTAGGATTTGATTATAGCTAGATAAGCCATCCATGAAGGAAAGTCATTCATAACCAGTTGTGGCGTCCGCCATAATTTCAATGATGGAAAGAGGAAAGTCATCCTTTGGACATGCATTGTTTAGATCTCGAAAATCTACACAAATTCTTAACTGCCCATTTTTCTTTCTGATAGGAACAATGTTTGAAATCCTCGTAGGATACTTGACTTCCCTTATGAAACTGACATCGATGAGTTTATTGACTTCAGCTTCTATCCGTGGGATTAATTTTGGATGGAATCGCCTTTGAGCTTGTTTCACTGGCTTCACCCCAGGTTTGATTGCCAAGTTGTAGACTGCTATCCTAGGATCCAATCCTGGCATCTCTTTATAAGACTATGCAAAGACGTGTCGATACTCTCAAAGTAATTCAACATACTCCATTTCCTCCTCAGACGATAAATTTGCACTAAGGAAAATTAGGCGAGGGTCTTTCATTGTTTTAAGATTGATTTCTTTCAACTCATCAACTGTAGTTTTATTTTCCTCTTCTTATCCTCAGCACTTTCCTTGACAGGAGTTTGGTCTTGATCCATGTCTTCAAAAGTAATATGGCCAACCATCACTACATCAAGTTCTTCCTCAGATTGATTAGAGACATGGCTAGTTATCACCACAGTATGAGGTTTTACCATTAATGTGGATCCCGTAGTCACCACCCACTCAGTTTTTCTTTTCATTCGAGAGGGGATGTTACTGCGTAAGTCATTGCACTATAGCAACAGTAAACTGCTTCTTTTTGTTCCTCTTTCCTTTACTTGGCTCTAAAATCTCAAGTCTTTGGTGGATAGAGGTTTTACTATTTTCAATGTTTGCACCTTCTGGAATTCCAATTTGATCGAAGATCAAAATACTATTTGAAGAGACTCCTAATCGATTGAAAATAGAAGCGATGAGTTTAGCTTTAAGCAGTTCATCCAACATGTCTAAAACATCAGAATCAGAAAAGGGATAGCTCTTTTCCTGCCTCTCCTCCAACGTAGCCTTTTTTCTTTCTATAAATTGAAAAGGAGTGGTCTTCACATGTTGCTTATTTTTTATCTTAGGTTGCAACTTGATTAGCTTTATTGTTACAGCTATAAACTGCTTACTTTCTAACTTAACAGGTGTTTTAACAAATTTTCACACTTTTAGCTTATCTTTCCCCTTTCTTGGTTCATGAACTAGAAAATTTTGATTCCCATGATCGGAAATATTAAGCTCTAAGTCATGAGCTCAGATAGCCAACTCTTTAAAAGTATGAGGCTTGATCCCTTACAAGATGTAGTGCAAGCCCCAATGCATGCCTTGATGCACATATTAATTGCCGAAGATTCTGACAGTCGATCTTTGCAATTCAGACTAAGACTTCTCCATCTTTTAATGTAGTCAATAACAGATTCCTCCTTCCATTGACGAGTAGCTGTGAGTTCAATCATGCTAACTACACGTTTGGTGTTGTAAAAGCAATTAAGGAATTCCCGCTCCAATTGTTCCCAACTATCAATGGAGCAAGGCTTGAGATCTGTGTACCAATCAAAGGCATTTCCTTTCAAGGACTGAATGAATTGCTTGACGAGCAGATTGCCGTTAGTGCCAGCATTGTTGCAAGTTTCCACAAAGTGGGCCACATGCTGTCTTGGATTTTCCTTTCCATCAAATTGTTGAAACTTGGGAGGTTGGTAATTTGATGGCATCCTCATCATGTCGATCTTCAAAGTGTATGGCTTTGAGTAGGTGTAAGAAGGTTGCATCATAGTCTCTAACTGATCTTTCAGGGCTTCTTTAATCAACTCCTTCAGTTGAATAGTTGAGATCGAGCTATTTGCAACAAGTTTGACACTTTTTTTTGGGGACTCCCTTAATGGTGTCTCTTTTGGTGGTATAAATGCCTTCGATGCAGATTCATCATTTTCAAATATCTGACTTTTTCTAGTCATGCTATCCAACTTGTTCATGAGATAAGCAATTTGGTTATTTCTCTCCTGAAGAGCATGATTGAGAGCTTCTAGTTGCAACTTCAGAGCATACGGTTCTTCTGCTGATGTAGTTCCAGTCATCATAATAGACATGACATCAGAAGAGTTGGTTGTTGAAGCAGTCGACCGCTTTTGGGAAGCACGTTTCTCAACAGACTTCACCCAATTGGCAAAACAACAACAACTTGTTGAGGAAGAGGAGTTGTCTTTGCATAAATCTCTGCGACAAACTTTGTCTTGATATTTGCATCATGGCTTGAGTCAATAGTAGATTCGACACTGAAAAAATTTGAAGCACCAATTTGTGCAGCCTTCAAGGTGACAATGATCCTTCTTGGTGTTATCGAATCTTTTGATTGATTTGTCGAAACTCCGAAAATTGCAAAGTGAAGATATGAGAGGTAGAGATGTCCCACTAAGCGTGCTAGAAATCTGTATGCGTAAAATTTATTCCTGAAAATTAAGAAATAAAAATACAAAAATACAAATTATATTTATAAAGAAGTAGATACAATCTCTAGTGTAAAATCTTCTATTATAATAAAGATTATCCTCTGATTCTTTTCTTTTTTGTGAGCACAATTCTAAGGTCGAGAGACTTGATCTTGAACAAGATTCAATGGCCAAAAGACTTGATGTCGAATTAATATAGAACGAACTTTAGACAATTCAAGGGTTGAAGAGACTGGATCTTGAATTGACGTAGAACGAACTTTGATTCTTTAGACTTAAGAGAGACCTTTTGCAGTCCTGAGTTCGACAGAGCTTTTAGGCTTATTTTTTGTCTTTTTCTCTATGAGTCTGTTGTATGTGATGAGAGGCCTCTTATTTATAGAGATTCAAGGGGGTTCTCTTGCAAGTATGTAATTTGATTTGTTCACTTGACAAGCTTTCATTGGTTGCTGCTGCATCACCTAACTTATGTAGACGTCTGACTTATTAGCCAAAATTTAATTTAATTGGTCCACTTGGTTAATTTTTTATTGGACTTTACCACATTATTTATTTGTGCAGTAAATAATATTTATCCAATAATTTTATTTTAATAATTATTTAAATATTTTGATCGGTTATTAAATTATTTAATTTAGCTAACTAATAATTTAATTGGCTAATTAAATAATTAAGTTAATAATTAAATTAACTTAAATAAAATTTAGATGTCTACGATCCATCTTTATTTAAAAGAATAAATTAAGTTCTAGCCTTTTTAAAAAAAAAAGTGCAAACCTTTTTTTAAAAAAAAATAAGTTCAAACCTTTTTTTAAAACAAATAAATTAAATTCAAGCCCTTTTTAACTTTTTTTTTCTTAAAGTTTTTTCTAAAAATTATTTTATAAATATTTAAATTTTTAATTTTTAATAAAAAATTTTCCTAATTTTTGATTTTATGATTATATAATTGATGGGAAAATTAGTCGGACAACTGATGGAAAACGTCTTAAAACCGTTAAAAAATCAAAATTAGAATCGTAACCGTTGGATTCTAAATCATAACTGAAACTGATTCAGTTTCATAACATGGGAAACTTTAGCATTCAAAGGCTGAAACTCATGCAGGTGGCCCAAAGCACAATTTAAAATATGCAGGTCTGCTTCTTTTACATGCTGGTGTAACCAAAGATTTCTAGATCTTTAAATCGCTCAGGCAATTGCATTTTCAAGTTTCAACTTTTCAAGATTTCTATATTAAAATTCATTTTTTATAGTTATTTTATTATAATTTTTCTCACTCACTGTACTTTGTAATACTATTAATTTTCTTTCCCGTTTTTTGCACGCAAGAATCAAAATTCTATGGCTGGCTGACTTTTACTTTATCGGCCGTTTATTTCTCTCTGCTTTCTGTTCTACTCTCAGCTGTTTTCACATAAAAATTCTGTCTTTCTCTCAAATAATTATTAATCATCATTATACCACAAATACGTTCATACAACCTTGGCTTACTCTTCCTTGTTCCATGGCTTCCACTTCGTCCACTGCTATTCGGAGGAAATGCGATGTGTTCCTTAATTTTAGAGGTGGAGACACTTGCGAGAACTTTGTCAGTGAACTCTGCAAAACCTTACATCGAAACCTGATCGAGACTTTCATCATCGATGATAAATTTCGTGGCAGAGGAAGAGAAGAAGAGATTCTGCAAAAAATACAAGAAGCAGATATTTCTTTAGTCATTTTCTCAGAAGACTATGCTTCTTCTGCTTTGTGTATGGATGAGCTCCTAAAGATAGTTGAATGTAAAGAGACGAAAGGGCAGACTGTGATACCAGTTTTTTACCGAGTAGATCCAACTCATGTTCAACACCTCAAAGGAAATTTTGGGTTTGCATTTGATAAACTTACACAAGAATTGAGGAACTCCTTACCCAAAGTGGAGAGTTGGAGAAGTGCTTTGATTGAGACCGCATATCTCAAGGGATGGGATTCACACTTCACCAAGTAAGTTCTGGTTTTTTATTTCCTTGATTGCTTATTATTATTGTAAATTTTCACTTCAAAATTGAAACAGAGATTTAATTGCTTGGGTTGGGTTTGAGTGATTTATGTATATTTTCATTTCCTTAAGCCTGCTCATCTTGACCTAAATACCAAATACTTATACGAAAATTAGAACAAGATCTAATCTTTGGAGGCCGAGTTTCATTTTGAATCACTAATTTGACATCATTATCTGTCAACTGTAAATTTTCCAAATTGTGCATTGATGAATCTGGCAACAAAGGATGCAAGAACTGATCTCATCTTTGTTAATACTTTGGATAAAGATTTCATTAGGGCCACAGACTCGAAAAAATTTATGGTTTGAGGAGAAATCATGGTGGATGAAAAAGCCAAAGAGACCGAAGAGAACAAAATCTTTTATTTCTATAAAAGATATTAATTTTACCTTTACGTGATATGTACTAAGCTACTAATTAATTTGCTATTCATTTCCTATTTTTCTAGTTGATTTCGTGTCAAGTCCTTAAAATTTTGGTATCCATATGTTCTAGGCCTGAATCCAAGCTAATTCATGAAATTGTGAACTATATTTTGAAGAAGTTGAATCAAGTGTTCTTCAATGGTTCTGTCTTAGTTGGAATTAATTCACACATCAAGGAAGTAGAATCATTATTGTCCATTGAATCACAAGGTGTGTGCTCAATAGGAATATGGGGAATGGGAGGCATAGGCAAAACAACTATTACTGAAGTTCTGTTTAGTCGAATTTCTGCTCAGTTTGAATGTCAATGCTATGTCCCAAATGTGAAGGAACAGCTGGAAAAGCGTACGGTAGCTCATATAAGAGCTGAAATTCTTTCTAGATTACTGGGAATGGAAAATATTAAAGTTCGCATGCCCTATATATTTCCAAATTTCATTAGGAACAAGCTTAGGAAGAAAAAAGTTCTCATTGTTCTTGATGATGTGGATAATTCTGAGGTAGTAAGGGATTTAGTAGGAGACTGTCACTTGTATGGTTCAGGAAGTAGAATAATTGTAACGAGTAGAGACAAACAAGTACTTAAAAATGCTGATATCAAGGAATATATTTATGAGGTTGAGAAATTGGTTGACTTTCAAGCTATTCTACTATTTAGCTTGCATGCTTTCAAACAAGATGCTCCACCAGAAGAATTTATGAAGCTATCAGAAAGGGCAATAACCTATGCTCAAGGTATTCCATTAGCTATTAAAATTTTAGGCTCCAGTCTATATTGCAAAAGTGTAAATGACTGGGAAAGTGAACTGGCAAAACTTGAAAATAGCCCAGACAAGACAATTGAGGAAGTTCTTAAAATAAGTTATGATGGATTAGAAAGCAGTGAACAAAGTATATTTCTTGATATTGCATGCTTTTTTAAGGGAGAAGATAGAACTCGCATTCAAGGTATATTGAATGGTTGCGGATTCTTTGCAGATATTGGAATAAGTCGTCTCTTAGATAAGTCTCTGATAACTATTTCATCTAACAATAAGTTGGAAATGCATGACCTACTACAACAAATGGGAAGGAATATTGTTTGCTTGGAATGCATTCATCAACCTGGAGAACGCAGTAGATTGTGGATTCCACAGGATGTCTATAATGTATTGAAAAGAGAAAAGGTAAGAGTCAAAGGAATTCAACTTTTGTGCTTTTATGTTTGAATTTTATAAAAATACCTGAAACTGACCAGTTCTAAAATCCATTGTTTCCTTGGGTTTTGTTTCTAGGGGACTGGAAACATTGAAGGAATATCATTAGACAAGTCCAAAATAAGAGACATAGAACTAAGCCCAACAGTCTTTGAGAGGATGTATAATCTTCGGTTGCTTGAATTCCACAATCCATTCACAAGTGAATTGAAGATATATCTTCCTAAAGGACTCCAGTTTCTTCCAGACGAGCTAAGATTTCTTCGTTGGGACAAATACCCTTCAAAGTCTTTGCCAACAAGTTTTTGTGCAGAAAAGCTTATGGAACTTCACATGCGTGAAAGCCAACTTAAAGAGCTTTGGAATGAGGTTCAGGTATGTTTTAGCACACTGCTTTTTAATATATGATGGGAAATTTAGTTATTTTCACTTATTCTAACCTTTTTTTCTTCCCTTTCATTACAGAATCTTGGAAATTTGGTATCTGTTGACCTTAGCAATTCTAAGCATCTAGTCAGGATTCCAGACTTATGTAGAGCCCAAAACCTTGAGGTTTTAAATTTGACTGGCTGTACAAATTTGGTTGAGATTCCTTCATCTATTCAAAATCTAAGCAAGCTGACGCGGCTTATTCTGGATGAATGCAAAAGTCTTGATAGTTTATTGAGCAACCTTCCTCAAAATATAAGAAATCTGAGCTTAGATGGAAGTACAACAAAGCAATTGCCACCATCAATTGGTGAGTTGGAATATCTCGAAACAATTGTTCTTCGAAGAAGCTCAGAACTGACAATTCTCCCAGACACTTTTTGCAATCTGAAATCTCTTATAGAACTTCATATATCAGATTGTCTGAGTCTCAATGAGCTGCCACTGAACTTGGGGAATTTGGAATCTTTGAAAGTACTGCATGCTAGTAGAAGTGGTCTAAAAAATTTACCATCCTCCATGGATCAATTAAGGCAATTGGAATCATTGGATTGTTCAGGATGTAAAGATTTAATGTTGCCTCCTTTTATAGATATGCCCCATTTGGAGGTTCTTTATCTAAATGGCTGTGGTATGTCAGAATTTCCTCAAGGTATTGGCTCTCTGAAGTCATTGACCATCTTAGATGTGAGTGGAAATAATTTCGAGAGTATACCTGCAAGCATCAAACAACTTTCTAATTTGGAGAGGCTTGTTTTAAGAGATTGCAAGAGACTTCAATATTTACCAGATCTTCCATTGGCTCTACAATGTTTATATGCAAGAAACTGCACATCTTTGGAATCGGTGTCAACTTCTTTTCTAATGGCACAAGAACCAAGTTATCAAACCATTTTAGATTTCTATAAATGCATGAAACTAAATCAGGGCACATATAGTAAAATTATGGACGACGTATTGGCAACACATTTGGTCAATGACAGACAGGTCCTTGTCTTTCTCTGGCTTAATTTATTACAAAAGTGATTGTGATCTTTTTTTCATGACAGTTGAATAACTGGATTTGATTTTGTTGGTACAGTCTCGCTACATAGGTGCTAAGATGTATATTGCTGGAAGTGAAATGTCAGAGAATACAAGGTATCACACTAAAAATGGATCATCTTTGTCTTTCACAATCGACCAGCAGCAGCCTGACTTGATTGGTTTCTCTTTATGTGCTGTGGTTGCATCCAATGGTGATCCTCCTCCTCATCACTTCGTAAATATTAGATGTAGAGCCCTTCTCACAGGCGAGTCCGGACATAGCCATATTGAAGATTTGTACTTTTTTAGTTATCCAGATGAACTAAACATCCAATCGGAGACTGTGTTTCTGTGGGCTAATTCAATCTCTTGGGACTCCGAAGATGGTTTGAGCAAGGCTTCATTTCATTTCTTCATGGATTATCATCATGAAGAAGAGGAAGACTATTATGAGTGCAAGGAGGCGATAGTTAGGTGTGGAGTTCATCCAATTTTCAAAGATAAGAAGAGCAAAAATAAAGATGAAAGGGAGGAATCTCAGCAACCTCCTTTGAAAAGATTGAAAGAGGACCATCTAAGCACTGTCTCTTGGATGACTACAGATTAATTCTCCGTCTTTCCCCTTTGGGTAAAGCTTAAAGCTTACGAGTCTTCACAAACTACTGCTCATCAAAATCAATAAATTTTAGGAATAGATTACTAAATTAGTGTTTTTAGTATAATTAACAGCAATATGCATGCATGTTCATTTAACTTTTCTGGAATATGTTGTTCTGTACCTTTAGACTATGTTTGATTGGATGTAATGCAATGTAATGTAAAAAAAATGTAATGCAATGAAAAATATGATGGAATGGAATGTAATGAAAATTTCATTACTTTATTTGGTAATATAATTGATAAAATTTATGTAATGTAATCGTTATTATATATGTAATGTAATTTAATTAAAACACTGCAATCACTAATTATATTGCCACCATCACTAATTACACTGTCACTACCACCACCACCATCACAATCACTAATCGTACCACCACCACCACAACCACCACTCTTTCACCACCACCACCTCAAACACTACTCTACTACTACCACCACTATCATCTCAAACACTATCTTATTGCCACTATCACCACCACCATGTCATTATTGATATAAATCTAAACTAAAAACTATTATTATATTAAATGATTAAACATCACTTAGATTTATAGATTTATTTGAACTAAAAAATTAAAAGAAAAAGGTAAGCCGAAAAAAGTGTAATTCAAGGATTATAATTCAGTCAATTTGGTTAATTTTAGTAAAATTTTTAATCAAAATAAATTAATCAAAATTTTTTTACTTAATCGAATTAATATTTTAGTCAAACTTAACCGAACCATTTTAGCTGAATTAATTTTGATTCTTAACTGAATCAAAGTTAAAGAAAATAAAAATTTAATTAACTGATTAAATTAAACTGAAATTTATGATCAACCAACTTTAACCAAAATAAAAATTAACCAAAGTTATTATTTACTGTTTAATCAAAATAAAAACTGAAATATTTTTATTTTTAATTTTATTATCTACTTAATCAAAACAATGTAGTTTTGGGAGTCGATTATTTGATTAATTCAACTAAATTAATTTTTAATCGATCACCAAAATTTTAATTTTCTCTAATCAAACTATAACACTCGCCGCCCAATCCCGAAGGACCCGACGTCGAGCACTACATTCGGTGTCGAAGCACCGTCTTATCTTACTAAATAATCTTAAATTATTTATATGAAATGACTAAATTTTCATAAAAAGGCAAATAATATATTTTTAAAAATAAAGTTTAAGAAAATTCTTACAGAAAATTTACAAGACTTTCTTTTAAAAATGAAACTTGTCAAACAAATGAAAAATAAAACATTTTCAATATTTATCCTTCAAACTCGAATACTTCAAACAATACAATAGGGTACGCAACACTTCTAAATATACACATAAAGTCATCTTGAGTTCTATCATATTATAATGTCATCCATTCAAAAGATTAACTTCTAATAATCATACACTTAAAATTCACATAAAAATAATATTTTCTAGTTAATCACATACTTCGTTAATTTACAAACTTAATGTATACAACTCCTTAAAATATTTTTATACATGCCATAAATACATCCTAATACCCAAAATCTACATCTCTGGTTTTCGAGTAGCACTCACTACTCTTAATCTACGCGTGATAAAAATCAAGACGCTGAGTATAACACTCAGTTGTGTTAAATAACTTAACAATATAATAAATAATATTGCTTAAACAACAAACTTAAAATATAATTTAAAATTCTTAATTCATATATAAAAATACCAAAAATATAAATCAAAATAAAATATCCCAAGAATTATGAATAAGAACATTCTTAAAAATAAATTCATAGAATTACTAGTATAATAAAAATATCTCAAGCGTAAAACCATTATGAAACATGTATAATCCATAGTATGTCAAATATAAGAAAAATCCTATAAATACATCCTTGATAACAAAATAAAATTTATTCTTAATTAACACTTATACATATACTGAGAGAAATACATATACTGAGAGAAAAATCCTGTGAAAGCGCCACTCAGTAATAAGCGTGTCCGCTTATTCAAAAGGCATCCAGAGACTAGCATATGATCATAGCATATAATATAACAGAGTGGCATCGAAGTTGAGCATGCTCATTTACCGGAATAAACCTTATCTGACCATATTTCAACTATGAATACTTGAGCCCAAAACAAATCCATTTCTTCATAAAATATCTTATTCTTTATAAATAATTTCTTAGCAAAATCTTTCACAATTTAATAGTTATTATTACAAAATTTCTTAACTTACAACTTTATTAAAATGTCAAATTCATACTTATGAAATTCAAAACTTTTCTTTTTCAAAATATATACTTAAAATACAATTCAAAAATACTTAAGTAAACCTTAAAAGTATTACTTATAATCAAATGACCATAAATCCCTTCGTTCACTTTTTCAAAGCATTCTTTAAGTTGTGAAAAATTCATAATAAGCTTAAAACCAAATGTATTAAATACTATTTCAAAACATACTTATCAAATATCAAATTTATAAGTAAAATTAAGCATAAAAATCAAAAGGAAAACTCAAGCCCCTCTCCCCTAATTATGCTTCCGCCTCTCTTATTAATGAAAGGGAAATATTGTCTTTTCAAATTAACCACATCAACTTAAAGAAAAACCATTCAAAAACACATTAACATCAAAAGAAAGCAAAAGCATGAAACAAAACTCAATGTCCTTCCTTCTAAGGAGGTTCGATCAACCATGGATGAAGGGGAAGGAGATGTTTCCCTTCCCTTTCAAGCATTCCATCATGCTTGGAAATCATGCCAAACCGTATAAAAACAATCAAATAATAATTTTTCCAACATAATCACAAACTTTTCAAAATTCATTCAAAATCTAAAAATGTCAAACTTTATAAATTAAAAGAAAATGAAAAGTATAAGTGCACTAACCTTGGAAACAAACTTAAATAAGCTTAGAAAGCTCTATTCCTTAGCTTTCTCCTTTTCCTTTGAGGATGGTTCTCCAGCCTCTTCAAAGTAGTAAAAATAACCATTAAAATCAAGAAATGACAAAAGAAAAAGATGGAGCATGATTTAAAGCATGTTCAACCATATATATTCTGTGAATTCCTCAATTAAATTCTTAAAATAAAAAATCACAACTTACTTGATTTGTAGAAATTCTCCAAATTCCTTGATTAAAGTCACCAAATACCACTCCTTTAACTTAGGTCTTAAGATTTAGTTAGGCGGTTTGGTGTAGTTTAGAGGTAGAGAAATTGAAAGAAAATGGAGGAGAGGAAGAGAGAGAGAGAGAGTGGCGCCAAAATGGAGAGAAGGAAGGAGATGAAATAGTGTTGGATAAGCTTTATTGACCAAATCAACAAAATCAAGTGTTGCTAACTCACCACATGTTGACAAGTGTATGGCTTGGATCAAGTCAAGGTATTCTAATCCAAAGGTTCTAAGTATTCACCAAATAATTCTCCTCCAATTATTATTTAACTCCATCAATTTATTAAATTAACTCCATAAAAATAATTTCTCAATTTTTTCTTAATATACTACACTAGAAAACACTATTCATTAAATACTTAATTCTCTAAAATATTCATGAGATATTTTCTATCCACCTAAATCATGCAAACATACTCCAAAAATATTAAATAAAATAATAGACATACATAGTAATTTTTTTGGATCGAAATAATACCAAGTCTCGGACCGGTAGTACTATTCACAAAGCGAAAAATCACTATTACTGACACTAAAAAACAGACTGTTACAATTCTCCCCCCTTAAAAGAAGTTCGTTCTCGAATTTCACCTGGTATAAATAGCTGAGGGTTCTGTTGTCGCATGTGATCTTCTCTTTCCTAGGTAGCCTTCTCAATTCTGTGATTCCTTCATTGGACCTTTACAAGAGGTATTCTCTTATTCCTTAATTCTTTAATCTCTCTAGCAAGTATCCTTATGGGTTCTTCCTCATATGTCAGATTCGGTTCGATGGTGATAGACTCTGCTAAAATAACATGTGAAGGGTCTGATCTATATCTCCGTAGCATGGATACATGAAAGACATTATGTACTCAATCCAGGTCTGGTGATAAAGCTAGTCTATAGGCTAATGGACCTACACACTCTAAGATCTCGTATGGACCTATAAACCTAGGGTTAAGGTTATCCTTCTTATCAAATCTTAGAACTTTTTTCAATGGAGAAACTTTCGAAAATACTCTATCACCTATTGAATACTCGATGTTCTTCCTCTTAAGATCAGTATACGACTTTTATCGATCTGAAGCCGCTTTCAACTTTTCCTTGATGACTCTGACCTTATCCTCTATATCTCGGATCAAATCGGGACCCACTATCGTACCCTCACTAAGCTCTGTCCAACATAGAGGTGTCCTACACCTCCTACCATACAAAGCCTCGAATGGAGACATCTGTATACTCATAGGTGTTATTGTAGGCAAACTCAATAAGCCGAATATACTTCTCTCAACCGTCCTCAAACTTTATCACACAAGCCCTAAACATGTCAAGAATCTAAATCACCCACTTTGACTGACCATCTATTTGCAAATGGAAGGCTGTACTAAAGTGCAATCTAGTACCTAAAGCCTCGTGTAGTTTCTTCCAAAATCTCGAAGTAAACCTCGGATCTTTATTAGAAATAAAGGAAGAAGGAACTCCATGAAGTCTCACAACCTCATCAATGTAGAGCTCTGCGTACTACTCCACAGTGTAGTCGATCTTAACAGGAAGAAAATCTGCTGATTTAGTCAATCTGTCGAATATGACCCAAATAGCATCTTTCTTTCGAGGTGTAGTAGGCAAACCAACCACAAAGTCCATGGTGATCCTATCCCATTTTTCCTCTGGAATAGAGATAGGGTGTAGCAAACCCGATAGGACCTGATGCTCTGCCTTAACCTACTGACAAGTCAAGCATCTTGATACAAATGTCCCTCTTCATAGCTAACCACCAATACTATACCCTCAGATCTTGATACATCTTATTATTGCCTGGATGCGTAGAATATGGACTACTATGGGCCTCCTCTAAGATACTCCTCCTCAAATCCGGGATCTTAGGCACATAGATCCAATCCCCAAAGTATAAGTAGTCATCCCTAATCTCAAACCCCCTTTTCTTACCCTCTTTGACTAGGCCTTTCCATAAGGCAATGGTCTCATCACCCTGCTAAGTATCTCTAATCTGCTAAAGTAGGCTAGGTCTCACCATAAGCTATGCTACAAGGGCACCATCTCTAACCACTGATAACTGAATATTCATAGCACGAAGGATAACTAGAGACTTCCTGCTGAGTGCATTTGCAACTACATTAGCTTTACCCAGATGGTAATCTATAGTGAAATCATAATCCTTAAGTAGCTCTAACCACCAACGCTGCCTCAGGTTAAGCTCTCTTTGCGTAAGCAGATACTTAAGGCTCTTATGGTCTGTATACAAATGGCATCTCTCACCATACAAGTAATGCCTCTAAATCTTCAAAGCGAAGACAATAACTACTAATTCCAAATCATAGATAGGGTAGTTTTTCTCATGTGGCTTAAGTTTTCGGAAAGCATAAGCAACTACCTTGCCCTCCTGCATAATACATAACCCAAACCATTATGTGAAGCATCGCTATAAATATCATATGGTCTGCCTGAAGCTAGCTATGTCAAAACTGGAGCATCAGCAAGCATCACCTTAAGCCTCTCAAAACTATTCTGGCATCTGTCAGTCCACTCAAATCGAACATCCTTACGAAGAAGTCTGGTCAAAAGGGCTGCAATAAGAGGAAAATCCTTGACAAACCTCCTATAATCTCCAACCAAAACCTAAGAAACTGTGGACCTTTGTGACATTCTTAGGTGGCTTTCAATCAAGCACTGCCTCAATTTTCCTCAGATATACCCGAATACCCTCTGCAGAGACAACATGTCCTAAGAAAACAATCTCAGTCAACTAAAACTCACACTTACTGAGCTTAGCATACAACTATCTGTCTCTCAAAGTCTACAGAATTGTCCGTAGGTGATGATCGTGATCCTCTCTAGTTGGAGAGTACACCAAGATGTCATCAATGAAGACCACCACAAACTGATCCAAGTAAGGATGAAAGATCCGGTTCATCAAATCCATAAACACTGCTAGAGCATTAGTCAACCCAAATGACATCACCAAAAACTCATAGTGGCCATATCAATTCCTAAAAGTAGTCTTAGGCACATTCGATTCTCTAACACCCAATCGATGATACCCTGATCTCAAATCAATCTTCGAGAACACTGTGGCCCCTCTCAACTGATCAGATAAATCATCTATCCGAGGCAATGGATAATGATTCTTCACTGTCACCTTATTAAGCTGCCTGTAGTCAATGCATAATCTCAAAGTGCCATCCTTTTTCTTCACAAACAATAATGGAGCACCCTAAGGGGTTATACTAGGTCGTATGAAGCCCTTATCAAGCAACTCCTGAATCTAAATCTTCAACTCTCTCAACTCAGTAGGAGCCATTCGATATGGAGCAATAGGTATCGGTGCAATACCCGGCAAAACCTCAATACTAAACTCAACCTCTCTCTCAGGAGGTAAACTTGGCAACTCCTCGGGAAACACATCCGAAAAGTCACGTACCGTCTGAATCTCATGGACATTAGGAGATCTCTGCTCAGGCTCAAGTACACAAGCCAAGAATGCCTTGCTACCATGCTATATCATCCTCCTGGCAGTAGTAGTAGAAATAATATTTGAGAGGTAATCCAACCTCTCACCCACAACTACAATCTCCTCACCAGATGAAGTCTAAAGTGTGATCCTCTTACGTCTATAATCAACAATAACCTCATGTCTGGACAGCCAATCCATACCCAATATCACATCGTACTCTTGGAAAGGCAACTTTATCAAATCCCTTGAAAATACATACCCATGAATGACTAAAGGGCACTCTCTAAACACACGATCAACCACAACACTCTAACCCAAAAGACTAGTGACCTCAATGCTATGCTCTAGTATGTCAGTATGCATACTACCCAGTCTACCCACATGTATGCATATATATGAATGCGTGGAGCCCGGATCAATAAAAGCAAGTATAAAAGTATCAAAGATGGAGAAAGTACCTACAATGACATCCACAACATCCTGCTCCTCCCTAGTCCTGATAGCATAGGCCCTCGCCGGTGCTCTGACTTCTTGTCTATGCACTGTCTCAGAAACTGGCCTCTGACTCCTAGTACCATGTACATCACCACGGCCTCTGCCTCTGCCTCTCTAAATATAAGGAGATGGCCTCCCAACTTGGTGAACTGAACCAGTCATTGTCAACAGGCAATTGCTGATCATATGCTCAGTAGATCCACATTTGAAACAAGTGCTCGTGACTCTCCTACTCACCCTAGAATGTCTCCTGCCACACTGGGTGCAAACTGAAATATCTAACCATGCGACACCTCTACCACTAGCAACAGATGTAGCTTGAGGAGCTGATATCGCGTATGTACCCTGGCCAAATCTCTGACCTGGTCTAAATTCCATCTATGGTGCACCTCTAAACCTCTTGCTACTAGACTGGACCCTAGAAGTCTATCCAGATGTAGCACTCTAAAACCTCTTATACCGGCTGCCCTGCTAGGTCCTCTGACCTCTAACCTATCTCTCTATCCGGATCACCTCAAGCTCTAAAGCAACCTTCACTAATGAACCTAGTGTGGTGTGAGGCTAGGATGTCAAGTGCATCCTGTACTCATCAAGCAATCCCTTTCTGAACCGTTTACATCCATCCGACTCAGAAGTGATCAGTCTAGAAGCATACCTACTCAGCCATAGGAACTCCTGCTCATACTCAGAAACAGTCATCCGACCCTGCTTAAGCTCGAGGAACTCTGCTATTCGCTAGTTTATATAGAGCTCACCCACATATTTCTCCCAAAACTTAGATAGAAAGAAATCCCATGTCAAATCCTCAGCTTTAGCTACCTTAGCTATTGACTCCCACCATAAATAAGCCTCTTCCTTTAATAAGGAAGTAACATAAATCAGTCTGTCCCGGGGAGTACATTGCATCTGCTCCAAAATCCTCTCTATAGCTCGAAGCTAGAACTCTACTGTGGAAGGCACATCATCCTTCCGACCCATAAAATTAACAGCACCATACTTTCTCAGTCTCTCAATCGGGGGACAGACTGGAACAGGGGATGGTGCGACTGGACCCTAGGGAACTGATCCCGCAACTCGCCTCAAAGCAACAACCAACTGCTAAATTAAGTCACCCTGATTAGGCCCCACAGGACCTATAGCAGCCTGCCCCACAGCCGAGGCACGCTTTGCATCAGAACCTAAAGCACCACAGCGGCACCACCAGTTGGTACACCACCCTCTGGAGGGGCATAACTATCCATCTCCTCATCGGACAGATGCTGAGACATGACTCAAAACCTACAAAGACCAACAGGTTCGCATTAGAGAGAAATTTCCAAACAGACTAATATGGCATGTATTTAACTTAAATCACTTATATACCTACTCCAACCAAATAAATTCTCACACCTAGTCATAATCCTAGAATTGCCTAAACCTAAGCTCTGATACCACTAAATGTAACACCCGCCGCCCAATCTCGGAGGACCTGATGTCGAGTGCCACATTCGGTGCAGAGCACCGCCTTATCTTACTAAATAATCTTAAATTATTTATATGAAATGGCTAAGTTTTCATAAGGAGACAAGTAATATATTTTTAAAAATAAAGTTTAAGAAAATTCCTACGAAAAATTTGCAAGAATTTCCCTTAAAAATGAAACTTGCCAAACAATTGAAAAACAAAGCACTTCCAAATATTTATCCTCCAAACTCCAATACTCTAAAGAACACAATAGGGTATGCAATACTTCTACATATTCACATAAAGCCATCTTGGGTTCTATCATATTATAATGCCATCCATTCAAAGGATTAACTTCTAATAATCATACACTTAAAATTCACATAAAAATAATATTTCCTAGTTAATCACATACTTCATTAATTTATAAATTTAATATATACAATCCCTTAAAATATTTTTATACATGCCATAAATACATCCTAATACCCAAAATAAAGTTTTCTTCTCTGATACTACACCTCTGGTCTTCGAGTAGCACCCACTGCTCTTAACCTGTGCGTGACAAAAATCAATGCATTGAGTATAATACTCAATTTTGCTAAATAACTTAATAATACAATAAATAAGGTTGCTTAAGTAACAAACTTAAAATATAATTTAAAATTCTTAATTCATATATAAAATACCGAAAGTATATAAATCAAAATAAAATATCCCAAAAATCATAAATAAGAACACTCTTAGAAATAAATTCATAGAATTACTATTATAATAAAAATATCTCAAGCGTAAAACCATTATGAAACATGTATAGTCCATAGTATGTCAAATATAAGAAAAATCCTATAAATACAAATATACTTTCATGTTTCTTAATAACAAAATAAAATTTATTCTTAATTGAGGACTCATACATATACTAAGAGAAATATAATCAGATTCAATTTCAGAGATGTAGATTTGGCTTGTGAAAGTGCCACCTAGTAACTGGCTTGTGAAAGCGCCACCCAATAATTAGCCTGTGAAAGGGCCACCCAATAATAAGTGCGTCCGCTTATTCAAAAGGCATCCAGAGCCTAGCATATGATCATAGCATATAATATAACAGAGTGACATCGAAGTCGAGCATGCTCATTTACTAGAATAAACCTTATCTTACCATATTTCAACCATGCATACTTGAGCCCAAAACAAATCCATTTCTTCATAAAATATCTTATTCCTTATACATAATTTCTTAGCAAAACCTTTCACAATTTAATAGTTATTATTACAAAATTCTTTATAACTTACAACTTCATTAAAATGCCAAATTCATAGTCATGAAATTCAAAGCTTTTCTTTTTCAAAATATATACTTAAAATACAATTCAAACTACTTAAGTAAACCTTAAAAGTATTATTTATAATCAAATGACCATAAACCCCTTCCTTCACTTTTTCAAGGCATCCTTTAAGTTGAGAAAAATTTTTAATAAGCTTAAAACCAAATGTATTAAAGACTATTTCAAAACATACTTATCAAACATCAAATTTATAAGTAAAATTAAGCATAAAAATCAAAGGAAAACTCAAGCCCCTTTCCCCCAATTATGCTTCCGCCTCTCTTACTAATGAAGGGGAAAGATTTTCTTTTCAAATTAACCACATCAACTTAAAGCAAAACCATTCAAAAACACATTAATATCAAAAGAAAGCAAAAGCATGGAACAAAACTCAAGGCCCTTCCTCCTAAGGAGGTTCGACCAACCATGGATAAAGGGGAAGGAGATTTTTCCCTTCCCTTTCAAGCATTCCATCATGCTTGGAAATCATGCCAAACTGTATAAAAATAATCAAATAACAATTTCTCTAACATAATCACAAACTTTTTAAAATTCATTCAAAACCTAAAAGTGTCAAACTTTGTAAATTAAAAGAAAATGAAAAGTATAAGTGCACTAACCTTGGAAACAAGCTTAAATAAGCTTAGAAAGCTCTATTCCTTAGCTTTCTCCTTTTCCTTTGAGGATGGTTCTCCAACCTCTTCAAAATAGTAAAAATAACCATTAAAATTAAGAAATGACAAAAGAAAAAGATGGAGCATGATTTAAAGTATGTTCTACCATATATATTTTATGAATTCCTCAATTAAATCTTTAGAACCAAAAAATCACAACTTACTTGATTTGTAGAAATTCTCTAAATTCCTTGATTAAAGTCACCAAATACCACTCCTTTAACTTAGGTCTTAAGGTTTAATTACTAATTTAAGATTTAATTAGGTGGTTTGGTGTAGTTTAGAGGTAGAGAAATTGAAAGAAAATGGAGGTGAGGAAGAGAGAGGCGCCAAAATGGAGAGGAGGAAGGAGATGAAATAATGTTGGATAAGCTTTGTTGACCAAGTCAACTAAACCAAGTGTTGCTAACTCACCACATGTTGACAAGTGTATGGCTTGGATCAAGTCAAGATATTATAATCCAAAGGCTCTAAATATTCACTAAATAATTCTCCTCCAATTATTATTTAACTCCATCAATTTATTAAATTAACTCCATAAAAATAATTTCTCAATTTTTCCTTAATATATTACGCTAGAAAATACTATTCATTAAATACTTAAATTCTCCAAAAATATTCATGAGATATTTTCTATCCATCTAAATTATGCAAACATGCTCCAGAAGCATTAAATAAAATAATAAACATGCATCGTAATTTTTTTGGATCGAAATAATACCAAGTCTTAAACCTGTGGTACTATTCATAGACCGTTAAATCACTATAACCGACACTAAAAAATAGACTGTTACATAAACTTTTAATCGAGCATTTATTCTCCTAACCAAATTAGTGGAATTAACCGAATTAACCGAACCGAATGCTCACTCCTAATATAATATAACAAAATAAAAGTTGATTAAGTCTTTATAAATTAATTTTTTTTCATATGTTTTCATTGAATAAATTAAACTATAATATAAAATTATGGGTATTTTGATTTTTTTTAGTGATTTTTCATTCAATTATTCCTATTCCTATAATAAAATATGATTTTTATTATATGTTGCATATTAAACAACAAAATATAATTTTATTGTGTGGTGGTGATGGTGGCAGCAACGCAAAGTGATGGTTGTGGTAGTGCGGTGGCGGTGATGATAGTGGTTGAGGTGGTGGTGGTTGTAGAGTGCTAGTGGTGGTGGTGATGTGGTGGAGTAGCAGTGGTAGTTAAAGTGGTGGTGGTTTGGGTTAAGGAGCAATGGTGGTTGAGGTGGTAGAGTAGTGGTGGTTGAGGTGGCGGAGTGGTTGTGGTGATAGTTAAGGTGGTGATGGTGGTGGAGCGATGGTGGTGGGAGTGATGGAGCGATAGTGGTGGTGGAGCAGTAGCGGTAGTGGTGATGCTTAAGTGATAGTAGTAGTGGTGGCGTCATGGTGATGGTAGTGGTGGAGCGGTGGTGGTGGTGGTAGTTGTGGTTGTGAGTAAATAGCCTTAAATAGTAAATTTTTTGTTGGGATAACTTGATGTAATTGGTATTATATATACTTGATGTAATGAGCAATACACGAGTTTTTTTATGTAATGAATATTATATTAAATTAAGTAATGAAGGTTAATTAAGTAATGAAGATTGTATTATATTTTCTAAAAAAAGTCTAATCAAACAATGTAATTAATCATACAATGTAATCTCTATCCCATTACATAATTGATTACATCATACCAAACATAGTCTAAATTTAAATTGATTGTTTAGATTCTAGATTTAATATGAAAATCAAATGGATTAAGAGACAAGTGAATATAGATATTCACGTGTTAACTAGAGTGTCCATTTGCTATTCCCGTTTTCAAGTTTGGAATAATCTCCCTCCGCGTTATTGATAATGTTCCATTGAGTTAATAATATTCATTTTTCTCTTTAAAAAAAAAAACTCCATATTTTATATAAATAGGGTAATTTGGATGTGTTATTAGAAAAATTAGAGCAAGTTAATTAAATTGAATTAAATTAACTGAAATTTCAGTCGGGTTAAATGTTCACCCTGCGAGTGAGCAGTGGCAAATTAAAAATGAATAATTTTAATTTTTAATCAAAAGGAAATGAACATAATTCGGCATACTTTTTATTTTTAAACTGAAAAAAATAAAGAAAAGAAAAGAAAAGAACTCCATATGCACAAACAGCACAGTTGGAAGAAGTCTTTGTATAGAGAGACGCAGAATGGCCAGCAACAACAATCTGTTCCCATCAGCATCTGTGACTAGCAGCGGCCGCCCGGTTCTCCTTCCCAACGAGGTAGAACGCCAGTTACTTGCAGCCGTGGACCTCGAATCCGAAGACGACCCTCCTTTCTTCCCTTGTTTCAAATCAGGTCTCCTCATTCTCACCACCCATCGCCTTCTCTGGCTTCCTTCTAATTCCGATTCCAATGCAATTGCTATCCCTCTCTCTCTCATCACCCACATATTCTCCCCCAAAAAATCAATCAAATCCATTTTCCACTCTCCTCGGATTCGCTTCCAGGTCTCGTTGCATTCCAAGAGCCTGGTGGTTACAGTTGTCTCGAGAGGGAAGGGCGATTGGGATGGGTTTCTGGCTAAATTTTGGGAGAATTGGAGAGGAAGAGCTTGGGAGACCGATACTGATGAAGGGGGTTCCACTTCTAGTGGGTCAATTGCACCTGGTACAAGTAGTACTTCTGGTGGGTTTTACTCCAGTGATGGGTCAGTAAGAATGGTTGGTGTGGCAGGAATATTGAAAAAGGAACAGGAGAAGTGGGAGAGTACGGATAAAAGCTTGCAAGAGGCTTTTCAAGACTTGAATGCTCTCATGGTAATGATTTTTTTTTTTTTGTCTTTGTTTTTGTTGTTGGTGGTGGTGTTCTTTTAATCAGAATTGTGTTATGTTGAATTTTTAGAGCAAGGCTAAAGAGATGGTAATGCTAGCAGAGAAAATGAGGCAAAAGCTTTTGTCTGGCTCAAACTCTCACAGTGGTGCAGGGAATGACGAGGAAATGGGTTCTAAAGAGGAGATGCAAGATTGGTTGTTGAGTGTTGGTATTATATCTCCAGTAACAAAAGAATCTGCAGGGGCCCTCTATCACCAACAACTGTCTCGACAGGTTCCATTTTCTTTTCTTCATCTTTTTCCTGCTTCTACAACTAATCTGATGTAAAGTTACACTTGTTTCAATCTACTAATTCTAGAAATTTGTTGCCTCCACCTGTTGCCAATTTTTGTGCAATCTTAAGTTTTTCTGCCTTCTGAAGTAACAAGTATTTTCTACTTGCCATCTTTTTATGATCAATGGTCGTAATGATTGAACGTCGGCTGTTGGCGTTCGAATTTAATGAATGTACATGCAATCAATAAAGCTTAAATTTTAATTTCCTTCATGATTAAGTTCATTAATCCGAACAAAAGCAACCCTTTAAACCCAGATCAGAAAATGCCTGCTCTTCCTTTCTCAATTTTGTCCCTCCTTTCTTCCTAGGCCCCATAATCCTTGATCACTTACACTTTCTCACCATACAAACACATGTTGGCAAATTGCAAACATGTAGGTGAATTGCACATATGTAAGAGAATTGCTTAATCTATTGCTCACAGTGTGGTTAAGGGCCAAAGGTGCACTAAGGTGGAAAGTGTCCTAGTGCTTGAGGTGCAAGGTGCACTTGCTGGATCCAAGAAACACGACGACTTAAAGAATAAACAAAAATGTAATCCTAGCTGAATAATCATATATGAAATAAATTTACATATATTTTAGATTTTCCCTTTGAGGTTCTCATAATAGAGTTAGTTTCCTTTCATTTACTTCTCTTTCCTAGAAAAGTTAATTTTGTCTATTTCTTATTTTTTTACTTTCAGTTGGCAGATTTTGTGAGAATTCCATTGGAAAGAGCTGGAGGGATGATCAATCTTATAGATATCTATTGCCTCTTCAATCGTGCTCGGGGCACAGGTTTTGTTTGATACCAATATTTTGTTAGTTAGCTGAACATAGTTTGAATGTGAATTTTTTTTTTTTCAATTTTGTGGTGGCACTTATTAAATTGTCAAAGACTAGCTTTTCATTTTATACTTACTTATGTAGAATTGATCTCACCTGAGGATTTGTTGCAAGCATGCACTCTTTGGGAGAAATTTGATGTGTATGTATGATACTATCTTAACCTTGTGTGGTACTATGGTTGTTTGTTTGAAATTCCCAGTATTGATACTGACTGATTTAAGTGCTCCTTTATCAGGAGTTTAGTTTCTTGTCATTTACAAGTTTGTTCTTCATTTGACAGACCAGTTATGCTTCGAAAATTTGATAGTGGAGTTATGGTCGTCCAGAATAAGTCCCACAGTGATGAGGAGGTGATCTCTTGTAACATTGCTTTGAAAAAACATGATATAAATCTGCATAGATAATGTAGCGAATGGTGAAATGAATTTGAGGTTCATGTTTGTAATTGCTGTACTACTTCACCCAGTTTGCTTGTTACATATTTTTATTGGAGATGCAGATGCAGGAAAACAAAAAATTATTCCAGTCAGATGGAAAATTGTCTCAATTAATCAGTGAACTAGCATTGTTAGCAATCTGTCTATAATAACAAAGCAAGTATAGTTAAAACTAAGGCTTCTGCTTTGCATAGAAAACTATGGAGGACCATATACGGTTCAGCTTGAAAAAGAACCTCTTCAGCATAATCAAAACCGTGAATTGCTTAAATTTTGCGGCATGGACCAGGGAGATGTACATATGAGCAAAATATAATTTATCTTAGTTGTGCATTTTCTGTTTATGTCTTATAATTTCATTTCATCTGCGTGAAAACTGGTTTATGATAATCACATTTCTAACATGTTATCGGTCTTAGGTTTTTGCTCGAATCAAGACCCTGGTTACAAAGCCAGATGCACTCCATGCTGGAATAACTGCTAGTGATGCTGCAATGACATTAGGTATTGCTCCAGCTATGGCAAAGGAGCATCTTCTAACTGCCGAGAGCAAAGGTGTGCTTACAAAGCTTCCTTTTGAAGCATTAATGACAGATAATTGAGATTTAACTGTTACCATTGAACATTATTTGTAGGTTTACTATGCAGGGATATAAGCCCCGATGGTTTTCGTTTTTATGTTAACATCTTTCCTGATATCAATTCTGATGATATGCACTTGTAAGTGATTTGTGATTCTTTTCTGGTTATTTGCTACTCTTTTGAACGTGTGTGCCTTTTTCTCCATAAATTTTCTTTTTGTTAGCAGTTCCTTTTTCTCTTTATTTTTTTATTTTTTTTACCTTTTATTCTCCTTTTCGATTTACTTTACTTGTGTTTCTTATTTTAGCCTAATGGCTGATTACGGGACAGCTCCTAACCTGTTCTAAATCTTCATTGATGTGGGCCTCTTTTACTAAACCAACTCCTATGATGTTGGGGCATTTTTGTTTAGATGAGAAAAGGTGCTGAATGGTTTGTTCTGCACTTCACATTGGTGGTTTCTCGTAATGAAGGTATTTTACCTGTAAACTTCTTTTACTTGCAACCAAGGAGACACTTGAAGCTTTTGATGGAGTTGGTTTGTAATTTCTTGGCGATGCTTATGAGAAGTTTTCTTTCTGGTGGTCTTGTGGTCCCATATGATAATTTGCTGACCTGATTCTTTCAATCCAGTACCAGGACAATTTTTTCCATGATTCTGTCAATTGTAGCACTTACAAGACTTATTTTTTTCATATGGGCAATACTTTAGGACTCTCCACGATGAGCACTTTATGGAATTTTTTCTTAAAACATCTAAATTAGTATATAGAGTCTATTCTTTGTTAAGCTTACTTTATCAATCCTTTCTTGTTGTTTTGATTGTTGGTTTCTGTTCCAAAGTGTTATTTAACAATTGTCGTATTATCTCACATATGGCCAACGAGTTCTTTGAATATTTTCTATTGATGTTTTGTCTTATGTGTATGTGGTTATCATATGTTACAGGGTGAAAGATCATGGAGTTTATTCTTTGTGGGTTAGAGCTACATATGCTTTGTAGAAATGCTACCATCTTTTTCCATTGGAAGGTTAGATATGCCTTGTCTATTTAATGGTTGATCTTTTTTTTTTTTTTTGTGAATTAATATTTAGTTTCTATAGTCCGGTGACATTCACAAGTTAAGACTTCTATTTTGAAAATCAATTAAATAGTTCCTCTATTTTGTTGTTGTTTTTATTATGATGAATATCAATTTTACCATTAAGAAAAACTTCGAACTTTCTTTTGCATACCACTACCAAATCAAACTCTGAGGTTTTTCTTTTACCTTAAACATCAACTGTCCTAAACTCCGAATTGGAACTTTAAAAATTGCAAGCCATTTCTAATTTAGATAAAATTTGGTTTCTTTCCCTCAAGGGCCAAATTGAAATAAAAGTACTTTATTTGACTTGTTTAGTTGAATTGTAAAAAAAATATCTGCAAAAAATCATAGCAAAATGACTATTTTGTTGAATGACAACAAAATAGAGGGACTGTTTAATTAGTTATTGAAAATAAAGATCGTAACTTGTAAATTTTATAAATAGTAATTCACCCTTTTTTCTTTTTTCTTTTGCTCTTTCATGCAATGAAATAATATGCCAGCGTAATTTCCTGATGCGGTCACTGCATCCAGCAGTTGAAGATTTAATAAACCGTTAACTGCACTATCTGATGCATTGCTTGACATAGGAAGGCTTGTATTTCATATTTCTGTAGGTTGCAAATATTGATGTTGATCCCTCAATTAAGCAAAAGCAAAAGAAACAAGGGGCCGTGTTGGCTGTATTTGCTTGTGTTGCCACTGTAAATGTACCAAGACACCTGAACTTGAAGAACATGTATCAGATACATTGGTAAGTAACTGGGCATGGACGGGGATTTGGTTCGAAACAAATCATTAGTTTACCCATAAATCTCTTTATGCAAGATATAGGTCAAAACTGGGGAGAGTGATGTCATTGATTCCTTTCTCTATATTGTATGTAGGATCTGCATTTGCTCTATTAAAAATAGTTTCAGACATCTTGTGTGAAAGAGATCACATTGTCATATTCAATTCAATTCTATTAAGCTTGATTTTGAGTAACTACTCTTTGAGATACTTGAGTATTTAATTTGATTTTATATTGATTTTTTTCCTCAAGATTTCCAAAATAAAAATCAATTTGATGTTATTTTCTGGACCAAGAGGAAAAAGAAAAAAGAAAAACTCTTGACATGCACTTACACCGTGGGTTTTTTAAAAAAAGTAATACTCTTCAAAAATCTATTTCTAATCTAATATCAAATCAAGACTATTTTCAAATCTAATGTTCATCCTGCCACAGTGAGATTATTGCATTAAAACAATGCAACCACTAGCTCAATTGGTGGTTTCAGTGTAATAAAAGAAATAGTTCGTATTAACCAGCACTTAGTAAAAAGTAATTATATGAAAAATAATATTTTTTATTTTGTATTAGGACTACCAATTCAATCGATGGTTTCAATACAAAATGAAAGTTTTAAGTTGTCATATGGTCTTTTCATTAAAACACACAATCATAGTCTTTTCATTAAAACGCAATTCATTCAGTTAAACCTGTAGCTTCTTCGACTGGTCAATGATATTTTTTAGATCCACTTCCACAGCATTGATGGACGCCATTGGTGGAAAAGGATCTTCATCAATTAGCATCTGCTCTTTGCCGAGGAACGTTAAGACATCACTATTAATATGGCCCTGTAAAGCATTCTTGAAACTCTAGCAGTTGTTAGTGTTGTGGCTCCAGGAATTATGGTACTTATAGTATTGCTCTCCCTTCGTCTCCTCTTTTGTCAACAACTTATGATCAGGTGGGAGAGACAAACATTTCTTTCAGCAAGAAATTGAAGATCTCAGTTTTAGACACATCGAAGCTGAATTGCATCTTTGAACCATAATTCTTCTTTTGAGATGTTGTCTTTATTGGGGCTGTTAAGTTCAGACGCACACAAGAACCTGACTTCAACAAGTCAGCCACAGTCGTTTCCTAATGAAGCTCTTAATAATAAGTTCCTATTGAGCTTCTCTTCCTCTATGATTCTTCTTTCAACAGCTCTTCATATTTTGCCACCTTAGCTACTAGTTCGTAGAAATCTTTCAACTCCATCCTTTGAATTCCTCAGCTTGAAGTCCAAGCCTCTCTAAGCCATCTTGACAAACTTGTGTTTAGGTAAGAAAACCTTAAACTTGGTCCTCAGTTTCTTAAACCTTGTAATAAATGAGTCAGCCGTCTCTTCACTTCTTTGTGTCAGTCTGGACAACTCGACCACACACCTCTGGCTCAGCTCTAAAGAACTAGGTATAGAAGATACGCTCCATCTTATACTATGAATTGACTGAGTTCCTCGGAAGTGTTGAATACCAGGTGAAAACTATACCTGTCAAAGAGTTAGAAAATAATCGCAACTTATAGTCAGCAAAATGCTCCAGATTATTAAGTTCCCCACATTGAATGGTGAATCTAGCTATATGCTCCACGGTGGCTTGTTCATCTTCTCTAGTGAATAATGCGAAGTCTGAAATTCTGTACCCTTTAGGATAAGGGTTCTCTCTGTCGATTGTTTCTGAATACGGCTTCACAAACTCTGGGCAGCCAACCTATCTAAGGCTAGGCCCATATAGCTCCTGCATAGCATCCCTTAAAACATCCATGGTGACTTGGAAAATCTGAGGAGTAGAATTACCTGCCATTTGAGGAATTGTAGTGACACTAGTGTATGTATTTTAGGGAGCTGCGTTGAATGCAACTCCTCTAGTTCCTTGGCTTCCTCCTGTGCTTGTCAATGAATGAGGAGCATGAGAAGCCTCAGCCTCATAAACACTTAGGTTAGTCACAAGATTAGTGCTCCTAAAAACAATGTTAGGAGTCACTGTAGGCCCATCAATAGGGTGGCCTGTCTAGAATGGTGCTTTTGATGGGTGATACACCGACTTCTCTCTTCAATGTGGTGGTTGATACCTCTCTTCAGCAAGAGCACGACCATTGTCAGTGCCCCTCAAGGCACTTCGAGGCGATTGCCCCCCTAAGTTCTTTGGCACACTTGGATGAAGATTCATTCCTTTCTTAGTAGAAGACTTGCTAGTAGGAGATTAATTGACGGGTAAGTCCACAGCATCAATCTTCTTTCCAGTGACCTTCTCTATAAAGATATTCATAGTTTGCAGCAATTGGGCAATCATAGCATTACTTTCACATCAAAAGAATTAGAGACATCATCAGAAACATAAATTGTTTTACCTGAGCTTTGTTCAGATCGTTAGAGGTAAGTGCAACTTTTGGGGGATTTTGAACAGGAGAGTTGATTTCTCCTTCCTCATGAGGAGATGCTCCTCATTTAAGGCTTCCAAGCCTACTCCCATAGGTCCTCCATCTTAATCTAGAAACTCAACAATAGTTTCTTTTTCAACAGTAAAATGAGTATTTTGAGTCATGGTGTTCTCTCAAAACTCAAGTGAAAGATAAAATGCACAAAAAATGATCCCACCAGGCATGCCAGTAAAGATTGTTGGTTTTTTTTTAGAAAAGAGCAATGATCCGCTGGCTGACACCTTGATTTGTGAAAATGCAGGAGTGCTAGGTGTGTGAAGTACACCAACTAAAAATAAAGTGTGCTTAATTTGATTTCTAGGCTGTGGGTTTAGATCTACGGTATATGCTTCACCGGTGATTAAAATAAAATTGTCAAAGGAAATTGTAAAAGAGAGTTTGATCTCTTGAAAAGTAAATAGAATTTTGATTGCTTGTATTGAAATGAAAGTTTGTAATTTTGTTAGGATCCCTTGCTCCTTTTATAAGCTTCACAAGACTTACCAAGAGAATTTCACTGACACACGTTCCCATTAGCTCCTTTGGTCTCCCACTTTCCTGTACGTGAATAATTGCTTGAAGGAATGCTTTTCTTTTTTTAACTACAGCTTACGTCTTTATCCTTTTCTTTTTAATTAATTAATTAATTAAAAATAATATAATTTGGTCCCAATTAATTACAATCCAAACCCAAATTCAAAATATAAAGCCTAAATTTAAAACTCACAAATTGAGTTCAACAATACCGTCACTTTTCAATTGCATTGAAACTACTAATTGAATTAGTGATTTTAGTGTAACATCCTCACTCCTAATAAATAAATATTAAATTAGTAAATAGTTTTGATTTAACATTAGATTGAGAAATAATTTTTTTGGATACCATTGATTTTTGTCAAAACTCTAGTACAGTTTCGGTTAATTCATTTAATTGTATTAATTGATATCTTATATTTTATTTTTTAGAGCAATTGTCCGCTGCGAATAGCATTGATATTGATAATTTTATTTTGTTTTACTAAAAGTTAATTTATCGAAAATAATTTTATAATTGCATTCGTATTATATCATTAGAAATCCAAGAGATTTTAGAACTATAAGATAAACTGAAAGAAAAAAAAAAGGATGATAAAAAATGAGTTAATTTTAAAAATTAAGATTTGAACTTATGATTATCAGTTAGTAACAATTTAATTTAAAATATATAAATGATTTTTAAAAAAACATTAGTTTAATTTCAATTTTTAAAATAAAATTATTTTCCCCTTTTGTGTATCAATTGAATTATATTTGACGAATAAATCTATATTTTTGTAAAAAGTATTTGATTTTAAAAAATTTAGACCAAATTTCATGTCGCATTCGTAAATTAATAGTTTCTATTGCTATCTATTTATGTAAATGGGTGTAGGTAGCAGGCCCAATGCATTAAACTTTAAATCTTCCAAACACGACATGAATAAGTTATTACTCCTAAAATATATATCCATAAGCATCCAAACACCCGTTTTAAAATTATTTTAATCCCAGCTCCTGGGCTTTTGCAATACTTGCTAAGTTGCTATAGTTCTTTAGGCCAATTTCTGAGTTAGCCACGAGAGTTTTGCCTTGGCATTTTGACTCTTCAGCAACATCATTTAGCCAGATCAGCTACTGATGATAGATAGCTGGAGGAAAATATGCAAGCAACAGATTACAACTTGCATGTGCCTACAAATAACTTATAGTTGCAAACCAAATATAACCACCTACATCAGGAAATGCAAGAGCCAAATGAAATGCAAACAAACTATAAGTAGAATTCTAACAAAATCATGCAATACAAAAGGATTGTGTATAAAAAATAAGGCATTTGATATGCCAACTACGAACACAAATCCTAAACTTTAAAAATAAAAATTCATTGATACCACAAGACAATTTGTCCAGAAGAAGATAAAAACATGACATGGAATTCAAGAAAACTAGGCTCCTTAAGCACCCTTGTCTGCTTTGGCAGCTGTTGCTGCAGCTTGTCCTCTGAGACGACCAGTCCTCCTTGCAGCAATAAGACCGACCTTTTGGCCAGGAGGAGCATCACGGCGAACGGTACTAGCATGTCCAATGTGTTGGTGGTTACCTCCACCATGGGGATGCTCTACAGGATTCATAGCAACACCACGAACCTTAGGCCAGCAGTTCCTCTTGACTCTATATTTGTGATACGCATTTCCTGCCTTTAACATGGGTTTCTCAGTCCTTCCTCCACCTGCAACTTGACCAACCATAGCACGGCAACCACTGGGCACAATTTTCTTAGCACCCGAAGGAAGCTTGATTCTAAACAAACAATAACAAAACAGCAAAATCATAATCAAATTCTAATTCTGATGGTAAAACACATTTAGAGTTTGTTTGGTTTCCGCAAACTCAATGAAATTCATTTACAAATACACATTTCCATGTTTGAATCTATGAAAATTTATTTTGAATGCAGCTTCTATAATTCCTTGGAATTGGTTATATGCTCGAAGCAAATTCTATCAATATTAATAAAGCTTGCAAATGAATTACAAACTTCACAAGGACACAAGACACAAATGATTTCTATGTGGAACCAATAAAATTAGATATTTAAAATGAATTTTAAAGTCCACAAAACATGAAAAAATTCATTTATATTTGCAAATGAAACAAATTCCATATTGATTTGTTCCAAACAAACTGTGCAAATGTAATTTCTACTATTTAGTCTTTAAAGGGCTTCAAAGCTCAAATCAAACATTCAAATTCAAATTTTTCCTAAGTTACACATAACCTTGCATTGTCAAATCAAATTAAAGCTTCACCAAACACGATTTTTATTTATTCATTCGTTCAATTGGAATTCAGAAAAGCATAATACAAGCAAAACCCAGAAAATTGATCAAGTTAAATACAATAAACTAATTATAATAAATTAAGAAACACAAATAGATAATTAAAAAAAACAAAATCATTAATGATTTAAAAGTAAAACAGAAAAAAAGGGTAAAGAAATGAAGTACCTGGTAGTCCCGTTATCAGGGTTATGACTAATCACAATAGCATAATCACCAGAACATCTAGCAAACACACCCCTATCACCTACATGATGCTCCACATTACATACAACAGCTCCTTCTGGAATAGATCTCAATGGCAAAACATTTCCCACCATCAAATTAGCCTTCTTTCCACAGTACACAAACTGACCAGTATACATTCCTTCAGCAGCAACGAAGAGCTCCTTCTGGTGCTTGTAGCGAAATGGGTGGCGAAAAGTGACCCTAGCGAGTGGCGCGCCGCGACCAGGATCATGAATAATCTCAGTAATGACTCCCTTTAGGTAACCATTTCGCTCTCCAAAATCGAGAGAGCGGAATCGAGCAGGGCCTTTACGGTGGTGGGTGTGGGACTTGAAGACAGAGCCTGCTCCCTTACGCTGTGCACGGATTACACGTCCCATCTCGGCCTCTACGGTATGGAAGCTATGCGGCAGCAGAGAAGTTGAGTTTTCTGGTTGCAGGAATTTTATAGCGAGGGTTTCTGGAGGAGCAGAGTTAAGAGAAGAAGCGGAATTGTGTGTGAAATTACGTCTTAGACCTTTGCTTGTTGAGGAGAAATGAAAACCCTAAAAATATTTTCTTTGGACCGGGCCGGATTATGATGGCTGAGCCTGTTCCCATCTTTCGGCCTTTTCATTTATTCTTCAAATCCTTTACAGCCTGTTTGGATGTGAATTTAGCATTGTCAAAACAGGCTGTCCTGGCCGGCACAAACTCGATCCAAAACGGATCAAGTCACAAAAGCTCGTTAAAAAATAAACTTCTAATATTTTAGCTCCGCCCGATCCATGTGAGCCTGAACATGTCAGTTTTTAGGGTCCATCATTTTTTTTTCTTTTTTTTTTTTTAACTTTTCCGTTTTCTTGATTTTCCATTGGCATTTTATATCCATTCAAAGAGTCTTGACGTGGAAAAAAAAAAGGGAAGCAAGCTCTGTTAGTCAGTATATTTAAATTTTGAATTGTTATTTTTCTTTTTATTTTAAATTTTATGATACATACATATATATTATTCTAAAGCGCCCCCTCGTCGATCTGTTCTGTTCGACTCGCGTAGGCTTTAATAAAAAATGGTGAAGTAAAAGAACTGTTTTAAAAATGGGCATCAATTTTTTTTATCTACATCTAAATAAATTATAAATTATCACGAATTGTCTGCGAAGTTAAGCCCATTTGACAATACTAAATAGAATGATTATTTGGGAGGATAGAAAATAAAAGTTAAAATTTGGAAGGAAAATAAAATTCCTTTCTTTTGAAACACGATGGAAAAGTGAAGGATGGAAATTAATGGTTATTTTCCCTTAGTCCCCGCCAACTAAATGGAGAGAAAATCTAACATTCACAGTGTACAAAAATCATTGTTCACAAAACTCTGATAATATTACCTCATGTATATATAAGCTAATAAACCACCCGCACTTTATTGTGGATTTCCTATTCAATTTCTTTTTTATTTAGGCTCTGTTCGGTAGGAGCATTTAAAGGAGTTGTTAGAGTTTTGACTACGTCAAAATACTATTTTAATATATTACATTATTGAGTGAGATAATTTAGAAATTAGCTTTTAGTGGATAACATAGCGTTTTGTGAAATATTATCCTTCATAACGTTTAATGTTTCATTATTTTTTTTTAAACAATTGACAGACTTACGCTTAATTTAAAATACTTCTTATTATTTCAATTGCATTGTTTTCCAAACTATATATGTAAATCATGCGTGAATCTCTTCCCTTCCTCAGTTAGGTAAATATCACAAAGTGATGAAATTGTTCAAAATCGGCTATGATACCATAACGAGACCTTTTATTTTCATTCCTATAAGATTTCTCTTGCATAAATGATGAAAGCTTTGTTTTGATATTGGAAAGTTTCCATCAGATTATCAAGGTATGTTGTTGAATTTAAATTTTCGAAATAATATCTGTCTAGGTCCAACCTTTAGATAGGATTTGCTTGGATATCCACTGGTACTGAAATGTTGGTCCTATTATTTTAATCAAGTGGGGTATAAGGGCATATGACAAAATGAAGTGGAGTCAAGCAATTTTTAGCATTTGACAAATCAAGATGTGAGACTCGATGGACTAGTTAATGAAATGCTGGTACTGAAATGCTGGTCCTATTATTTTAATCAAGTGGGGTATAAGGGCATATGACAAAATGAAGTGGAGTCAAGCAATTTTTAGCATTTGACAAATCAAGATGTGAGACTCGATGGACTAGTTAATGAACGTTGAGGAAGCAATACTGCCTTAGCTAAGGGAAACATAGTATCATATGGAGATAGCATTTTGTAGGTGGGTTTTGGATAGCGATTTCGAGATGAAATATGCTATTATATTGCACAATATTATTTTTTTTCTTATAATCATTCAATGATATATTCATTGCTGTATTTTCTTGGCCTTAATCTAATGGTTTTCTTCATCAAGCCAATTAAAAAGAGCTTTTCCGTGAAATATTACTGTGCTAAGAAATTAAAATCCAGAGATACTCTCATTTATTCTAAAGGGTAGGCTTGAAACATATTTTAATTGGCAGATGCTTTAAATATTTTAGATATAGTTGCATTTTGTCACTCAAAAGAAGTCCCTCAAACAAATATTATATTGTCACTTCAATCTATCAAAGTAAACAAATGATATTTGGGTTGGAGTTAGTTTTATTAGGGTGTAATTTTCTCACTTGTGCTAGTTTCTATAACTAGAATTGATTTGGCATCTTTGGAGCAAGGAAAAAAAGCTGGACGAAGTATTGATAAAATATATTGGGTCATGTTTGTTGCTGTCATTTTACTTGTTTATTTTGCTTTGGTATTATCCTGTGGTTTGTAATAGTTGACAAGTTTTGATTGGGTTTATAAGAATTTTTTTATTGCATTTTGTTGTTTAATAAATATATTCTTATCTAAAGAACATGTTTGATATTGTTTTGTTTTTCATTTTGGTTGTACTGCTGGGCGTAATTGAGTATTGCTGCTATGAGACTTATTGCTCTCATCCCCTTTCAATTTTTTGTCTTATAATCTCACTCTGTGTAGGCTACATTAATGAGGAAGAAGCAAGAATGAGGCTATAATAACATATGCAAAAACCTAAAAACAGCTAGAGAAGAGAAAAACAGCCTTGAAGCTCCTAAAAAACTCAAAGGCCCTGGTATGTTTGCTTTTTTAGTGTAAAGTTTTGTTGTCCTTGCTGATTTAAACAAAACCCAATTTGCATGTTTAAATTATTAAAGCTGCAATTCTCTTATTTTTTTTTAAATTTTTGTGTATAACAAGTAGAGGATTAGAGTTGAATTAACTAAAAAAAGAATTGACCCAAATATAATGAATAAGAAATACAAAAAGGTGTTGGAAAAAGCTAATTGACCCAAGTATAAGAAATAAGCTAGAGCATGAATGTCACGACCCAAAACCGTGGGCCGGACCGGCACTAGGACCTGGGTAAGCTTAAGGCCCCCGAAGCCCGTAGTAAGCCTAATCTCTGATTTCAACACCATAATTACATGAAAATATTCTACAAGTTGACCCATTATATTTTTAATGACTCAAACTATCACAGGGCCTTATTTTATTCAACTCAATCATTCCCATAAAGTCTTACA
>CANUEX010146914.1:0-20149 GCA_948099535.1 Jatropha multifida | reverse complement strand
TTTATTTTATTTATTATTATTATTATTATTATTATTATTATTATTATTATTATTTATTTTAATTAAATGGTTTCGGTTCAATTTGAACCGATTTGGTCTAACCCAATGATTTAGCCTATTTTCATTTGATTTAAGGATTTTTCGATTGAGTTAGACTATTTAAATTCGGTTTTCGATTCGGTTCTCGGCATAAAATATTATTTTTCGCCAATTCTCATTGGTGAAAATTTACAATTAAATTTTAAATACAAATTCTTTTAAAAATAAATTAATGGGTCATTTCACCCTTAGCCGCGTCTCTACTGCGATCCAGCCATCGGTGACCCGATCTTATCCCCTCGAGTCCTATCCCAGCGAACTCAGTCCTGATCTATGCTTTTCTGGCTACTTCAGTCGCGATCTGAGACCCAATCGTCACCGAACAATTATTTTCGGGACTATAAATAATATTTAAAGGGTATAAAATAATTCTCAAAAATTTATTTAATTTATTTCAATAATTTTAATAGTTGGTTTTATTATTTTTGATGAATGGTTGGATTGATTGGGTGTTTGTAATTTCTTTAAGATTAATGGTGTTGTGGTTAATTTAGTTGATTGAATTTGGTTATTGTTGCTGAATGATTGAATTATCGGCTTAGTATTTTATGTTGCGGTGGATTGATGAGTCGATTATGGACTATAACTTATTTTAGCTTGGATGGTGATGATGCAGTGATGGATATAAGTAGAGGATTTTAATTAGTTAAAAATTATTATGGGATTTAAATTAATTAAGAGAATCGATTAAGTAAATTATAAAAGGAAATTAAATTAAATATTTGGTTGATGAATATTAATTTGGTGGAGGGTTTTGAATCGTTACTGTGACTAAATCAATTGACTATAAGAGTCGTATAATTAAAATTGGAGGATCTAGCTAATTAGATTAGATTATGTTAATGGTGGATTATTAAGTCAATAAATATTATTGATGAAATATTGTTACGATTTTAGTGGGTTAAAATTATTTTTGGATAATTAATAAGATCTGAACAAATTATTATAAGAAATGAATATTGTGTTCTGTAGAAGTAAATTAAAGGTTAGAATCTGTGAATTATATTTCAACAAATTTATTAGGTTGATGTAGGCTAATAAAGTATTGAAATTAATAGATTTTAGTTAATGAAAATAGAATTAGTAGATTTTAGTTAATTACGGTTAATTGGAGGATTAATTGAATTCTTAAGGTTTGATTAAAATAAAATGGATTGTGGTAATCGAGTCAATGAATTAAATTAATTTGAGTTAGAAGAGGATTATAAGATTATTTGAGTAATTAGGATGTGGACCAGTAAATCTTAAGTTAAGTAGAACGTCTTATTAAATTAAAATAATTTAGGTTATTAGAATAATTTAATTAAAGGAGTTTATGGTAATAATTGCCAATATATAAATGGATTTTGGTGGAATTGATTGAGCATGTATGACGAATGAATTGTTGGTGCATTTGATCTGAATCTTGGAATTATAATTAGTTAATTCAAAAATAGAAATATGGATATATTTTTTAGGATTATTAAAATTAAGATATTAAATGGTTAAATATAAGGATATACATCGTTGTGATTATTAAGGATGAAATAAGATAAATAAATTATACTACTGATGAACATGTGGATACTGTAAATAAATTAAGTAAGAAGGAAAATGATTGATGGAAGAATGATATTTAGAATTGGGCTAGTATTGTGTGAATTCTATTGGAGGTAAGATTAAATTATTTTTGAAGGTTATAATAGGAAGTGGAATTAATTAATATTTAGCAGGTGAATAGTGCAGAGTTCGGATTAGTTCTAACCGTTAGGTTAGAATAAAATTTATTGGATTGATTTTCTATTTTCTTTGTTTTAGTTGGAGGTCTGACGAATTATTCCCTTCTCTATATTTTTAATTCCTTAGATCGTTTGAGTTCATCAGCTGCTCCTCCGAGCTAGACTCAAAATTAGGATTTGAATATCCTACAAGCACTGTGAGTAATAATAAAAAGTGCATGATATGCATTCATGACATCATGATTTTATCTCACTATAATTTTACTACATTATATCATTATATATTTTTATATATCAAATTATATTATGTCATTGTTTAAATATCATATTATTATATTATGCATATTGTTTATCTGTTGATTTGAAATTGAATGAATTGCTTGATTAATTGTGTCGTGATATGAACTGCTTTGTTTGGATGGAATTAGGATGACGTAGGTCACCATGGGATTGTGAGAGCGGTTTGTGATACTGTCGGCCAGGTATGGGGAAATCGGCGCTCCCGTGTGCATCTGATAATACGCTGATATTATATGAATAACTATAGGGTGATCTCTTGGTGGTATGGAAAAGAAAAGAGAGTATGAAAAAGAATAAATAAATGAAATAATGAGAGGGCTGGTCAAGTGAGAATTAGACCGGTCGGCCAGGTATGGGGGATCGGCTCCCTAGTGCACACGTATGAGTGGATGGGCCATGTGAGAGGACGACTCATCGGGGGATTCGGTGACACCACAGACTAATTTCTACGAGGTTGATTATTTGAAGGTGAAATATATTGTGGGTGCTGATATTGTGCCATATGCATGATTGGCTGAGTGAGCATTTTAAAAAATTTAGATGCATTCTGTGTGATTGTCTGGTCATGCATTATTTATTATTATTCACTGAGTTGTAAAACTCACCCTCCTTACCCAACATTTCAGGAAGTAGGAGTTCTATCCAGGACGGTTAAGGCTCTATAATCTTCTCCACAGGGCTACAAAGTATATTTCTAATTTATACAGTTATTTAAATATTGTATTGCTACTTTAAGTGATTCTCTATTTTCGGATATTTTTGTCGAACTCCGCAGTTATAGGTAGTATGTATTCTGAATGGTATAATTTATGGGGGTATATTATGTAAATTATGATTTTAAATATATATTTGGGTGCTTGTATGATCAGTAGCCATGATATAATTGATGTGAATATTTTTTTTTGGGCCTGAGTTATGATGATTCAATTGAGAGAATAATTATTAGGCCGATGTTAAGTGGTTACTGGACTCATACAGGTAACTTGAATTGGGCTCACTATTAATAGAGAACAGTTAGACTCATGTGGATTTTATAATTCAGGCTTACTACGGGCTCGGGGGTCTTAAGCTTACCTAGGTTCTAGTGTAGCATATTAAGGAAAATTGAGAAATTATTTTTATGGAGTTAATTTAATAAAATGGTGGAGTTAAATAAAGAGGAGAATTATTTGGTCAATATTTAGAGCCTTTGCATTAGAATACCTTGACTTGATCTAAACCATACACTTGTCAACAAGTGGTGAATTAGCAATACTAGGTTTTGTTGATTTGGTCAACAAAACTTATCCAAACTCTACTTCACCTTCTTCCTCCTCTTCATTTCAACGCCACTTCTTCCTCTTTCTCCTCCATGTTCTTTCATTTTCTCTACTACTAAACTACCCAAAATTAAGTGAATTAAACCAAAATCTATAATAAGACTTGAAGAATTAAGTATAAATGAGTGGTATTTGGTGATAAAACTCAAGAATTTGGAGTTTACTACAAGTTCAAGTAAGTTGTGGTTTTTTACTCTAATGATTTAATTAAGTAATTCATAGCACTAAATAGTGCTCCACCAACTTCTTTGATTATTTCCATGATTTTGATCTGTAATTTTTACTATTTGAAGAGGTTGGAGAGCTATCCTCTAAAGACAAGGGAAAGCTAAAGTTTAAGCTTTCTAAGCTCAATTGAGCTTGTTTTTAAGGTTAGTACCTATATTCTTTTATTTCTTTTTTATTTTTCAAAGTTTGTAATTTATAGATTTTTGATGAATTTTGGAATTTTGTATTTGAGGTTTGGATTTTTGATATTTGATTTGTTTAATGAGAACTGAAATGAATTGTAACCACGTTAACATGCTTAAATGTGAAAGGAATTAATCCTTTCTTCTTTTCCCAAAAGAGGCCGAAACCTTTTAGTTGAAGGGCATGAGTCCCCTTTTGATTTATTTGCCTAAATTTGCTTATAATTTGATATTTGATAACTGTATTCTTAAATGGTAATTGCTACATTTTGTTTAAGTCCATTATGAATTTTTCATGACTTAAAGAATGCTTTTGAAAGTGTGAAAAATGGGTTTTATGATTACTTAATCCTAAGTAATGTTTTTATGGTTTTATTAAGTGTTATTTGATAGATATTTAATTGGTGGTTTAAGTCTCCATTTTGAATCTAAAGTATTTATGATTTTGGAAAACTAAAAGAAATCTTTAAATATGAATGAGAAGTGTTTTGTGTTTATATATCTACTCGTAAGTATTAAATGGTGTTAATAAGTGAATTTGATTTGTATACTAAGTACATGTTTTGAATATGTATGCCTTGAATTTACTAAGTATGAAAAATGGTAAATGTTACAAGTTGTAAGTTTTAAAGAAGTTAAGAAAAATAAGTTTAAGTTAAGTATGTTTCTAATAGTATTTGATACATTTAGTTTTAAGCTTATTATGAACTTTTCACAACTTAAAGGATATATTAAAAAAAGTGAAGGAAGGGGTTTAAGAACATTTGACTATAAGTAATACTTTAAGGTTTATTTAAGTGTTTTTGAATTGTATTTTAAGTATATATTTGAAAAAGAAAAGCTTCGAATTTCATAAATATGACTTTGGCATTTTAATGAAGTTGTAAGTTAAGGGAACTTGAAGTAAAAATATTTAAGTTATGAAAAATTTTATTAAGAAATAAGTTATAAGAAATGGGATGATTTATGAAGAAATAATATGATTTGGGCTCAAGTATACATGGTTGAAATATGGTAAGATGAGATTTATTCCGGTTATGAGCATGCTCGGCTTTAATGCCTCTCTGTTATGTTATATGCTATGATCATATGCTAGGCTCTAGATGCCTTTCTGAATAAGCAAACGAGCTTATTATCCAGTTGGGCTTTCATAGGCCAATTATTGGATGACATCCGATGGTGCTTTCACAAGTCAATTTTCTAGTGGTGCTTTCACAGGCAACATCTGGTGGCGCTTTCACAGGCCAATTCTGTATCTACGTAATCAAATCTGATTATATTTCTCTCAATATACATATGAGCCCTCAACTAAAAATAAGTTCTGTTCTGTTATAAAAGAAAATGGAAACATAATTAAACTTGTAGAATTTTTCTTATATTTGTCAAACTGTGAATTTATTCTTAAGAATGAACTCATTTATGATATTCGGAATATTTTGTTTTGATTTCTACATCTTTGGTATGTTTTATATTTGATTTAAGTATTTTAAGTTATATTTTAAGTTTGTTGCTTAGGCAACCTCATTTATGGTATTTTTAAGTTATTTAGCACCACTGAATTTTATACTCAGCACGTCGATTTTTATCATGCGCAAGATAAGAGCGGTGGATGCTATACGAAAACCGGAGGCGTAGCATCAGAGAAGGAAAATTTATTTTGGGTAGGATATGTACTAGGATGTATTTATGGCATGTATAAAAATATTATAAGAGATTGGAGTTGTATATATTAAGCTTGTAAATTAGTGAAGTATGTGATTAATTAAGAAATATTAATTTTATGTAAACTTAAAGTGTATATTTATTAGTAGTTAATTCTTGAATGGTTGGCAATATAATATGATATAACCTATGATGGTTAGGTGTGGATATTTAGAAGTGCTGCGTAACTATTGTGTTGATTTGGAGTATTGGGGTTTAGAGGATTATATTTGGAAGTGTTTTGTTTTTCATTTGTTTGGAGTAATTGAGTATGGAAAAATAATATTGTTGTTGTTTTGCATCAAATAGGGTCATATATATATATACAAGGTATTATAAACGTATTAGGAACCTAACGCCTAGTAAAACTCTATTTACAACTAATCCTTAACACTCCCCCTCAAGTTGGAGCATAGATGTTAATCATGCCCGACTTGTTACAAAGATAGTCAACCCGAGATCCATTTAGGGCTTTTGTAAATATATCTCCTAGTTGTTCACTCGTTTTAACGTTCCCTGTAGAGATAACACCCTATTGTATCTTTTCACGAATGAAATGACAATCAATCTCAATATGGTTTGTTCGTTCATGGAACATCGATTTTGATGCAATGTGAAGAGCAGCTTGATTATCACACCATAATTTTGCAGGCAAGGACGACTTGAAGCCAATTTCCTTTAACAACTGACAAATCCAAATTAATTCATAAGTAGATTAAGCCATAGCTCGATATTCTGATTCAGCACTCGATCGTGAAATTACATTTTGTTTCTTACTTCTCCATAATATCAAGTTTCCACCCACAAAGACACAATACCTTGAGATTGACCTTCTATCAATCTTCAAACTTGCCCAATCCGCATCTGAAAAACACTCAATGTCCAAATGCCCATGATTACTATAAAGTAGGCCACGACCTGGATTACCTTTCAGGTAGCACAAAATCTATCCTAAAGCTCTCCAATGGATAATAGTAGGAGAAGACATAAATTGGCTTAGGCCGCTCACAGAGTAAGCAATATCTAGACGTGTTACCATAAGGTAATTCAATTTACCCACCAATCTTCTATGCATCTCAAGATCATCAAATAGCTCACCATCATTTGAAAGTTGCAAATTAGGAGTCATTAGAGCACTGCATGGCTTGGAACCTAGCTTTCCAGTTTCCTTTAGTAAGTCAAGAACATACTTCCTTTGAGATAAGAAGATGCCTCTCTTACACGTAGACACTTCAATACCCAAAAAATACTTCAATGACCCTAAGTCTTTTGTCTGAAACTAAGTATGGAGAAATGACTTGAGTGATGTAATGCTAGTTGAATCACTCCCTGTAATAACAATGTCATCAACATATACTACAAGTAGAATCAAACCAGTCTTAGCACTTCTGAAAAATACTGAATGATCAAAAGTACTCTTCTACATGCCAAATTGGTGTACCACATCGTAAAATCTACCAAACCAAGCTCGAAGACTCTGTTTTAAGCCATAAAGTTGCAAAGTTTACACACTGTACTTGACTCCCCTTGAGCAACAAAGCCTGGCGGTTGCTCCATGTAAACTTCCTCTTGAAGATCCCATGAAGAAAAGCATTCTTAACATCCAGTTGATATAAAGGCCAAGCAAAAGTAGCTGCTAAGGAAATAAACAAACAAATAGAAGACACTTTGGCAATAGGAGAAAAAGTGTCAGAGTAATCAAGGCCATAAATTTGAGAGTAGCCCTTAGCAACTAGGCGAGCTTTGAGACGAGCAATGAACCCATCAGGATTAATTTTAATGGTAAAAACCCACTTACACCCAATAGCTTTCTTACTTACCAAGAGAGGCACAAGATCCCATGTACCATTAGTATCTAAGGCAACCATCTCCTCTTTCATTGCTGCACACCAACCGGGATGGGATAAAGCTTGAACAATAGTTTTAGGAGTAGAAACAGTGTCTAGGTTACTGACAAAAGAAGGAGAGGAAGCAAAAAGATGATCATAATGGACAAAAGAAGAAATAGGATAGGTAAACTGGCGTTTGCCTTTTCGAAGAGCAATGGGAAGGTCAAGGTCTGTTTGAGGAGTGGATGGCATAGGCTCAAGTTGAGTAGAGGTAACTAGATCTTCTGTTGAAGCGACTAGTGGGGGAAGTGAGTCAAGAGTCCCTGGTCTTCTAGAATAAACCTGTTCAAAATGAGGGCGAGTAGATGTTGGTGCAAGAGTAGGAATAGGAGCAGCAGATGCTGTAGCAGGAGTAGGTGCAAGATCAGGAATAGGAGTAGGAGTAGAAGAGCTAGGAAAGTGCTAGATAGTGTAGACTAAAAGCTCATCATCCTCCCCCTCACTCTTATATATATAGAAGAAGAAAAAAATGGAGTAGTCTCAAAGAATGTGACATTTACAAAAACAAGATAACGATCAAGATCAGGAGAGAAACAACGATACCCCTTTTGATGCCGAGAATACCCAAGGAAAACACAACGAAGGGACTTTGGATCTAATTTAGATACGTATGGACGAACATCACGAACAAAACAAGTACAACCAATTATATGAGGTTCAATGGGGAATAGAAGCTTATAGGGAAATAATACATTATAAGGAGTTTCACCATTAAGCACAAAGGAAGGCATGCGATTGATGAAGAACATGAAGTAGAAACAGCATCAGCCCAAAAATGTTTAGGGACCTTCATTTGGGATAGAAGTGCCTTAGCAACCTGAAGAAGATGTCTATTTTTTCTTTCTACAACCCCATTTTGAGAAGGAGTATCAACACAAGATGTTTGATGGAGAATACCATTTTGTGACATATAAGATTGAAAGGAACTAGATAGATATTCTTTATCATTATCTTTTTGCAGTATGCGAATAGACGTATTAAATTGAGCTTTAATCTCAACACAGAAGGAACAAAAAATGGAGAATATCTCAGAATGAGTTTTCATTAAAAATAACCAAGTAACACAAGAATAATCATCCACAAAAGTAACAAAATACCTAAATTCAGTTTTAGAACTAATAGGACATGGACCCCAAACATCTGAATGAACTAACTCAAAAGGAGATGAAACCCGTTTATTAACTCGAGGAACTAAGGGTAACCAATGATGTTTGGCAAATATACAAGATTCACATTCTGAAACTAATAGAGACTAAAACTGCAGACATAACTTCTTTAAAGTTGACAATGAAGGATGACCTAAACGGCAATGAATCTCAAGAGGAGATAAAGCACCCACACAAGCAAGAGATAACGAAGCTGGTTCATCCAGAAGATAAAGGCCACTAGACTCACGTCCTCTACCAATAATCCGCTACATCAAAAGATCTTGAAACACACAATAGGTAGGATAAAATTTAACAAAACAGTTCAATATACGAGTAATTTTGCTAACAAATAATAGATTAAACAAAAAATGAGGCAAATAAAAAATAAAAGACAATGGAAGAGATAGGATGGGATTAGCGATTCAAATATACTTGACAGAAGATGTGGACCCATCAGCTAAAGTAACATGATGATTAAATTATTCAGGTTCTTTTAATGAAGAGAGAAGACTAGGGTTACCTATCATGTGATCTATGCAACCAGAATCAATGACCCAATCTGATGAGGTAGACATGAGACATGTATTAGGAGTACCTGAATTGGCAATAGCAGCAATTGAGGAATCAACAGACTTAGAGGAACAGTATCTAGAGAGCTCAGCATAGTCTGCAGTAGAAATTGTTACAGTGTTGGCAGAAGAAGCAATTGCAAAATCTTAAGTGGCCATATTTGCCCTTGGCGGCCTATTTATCAGTTTCTTGCAATATCTTTTAGTGTGACCAAGTTCATGGCAATAATGACAAATAGTAATGCTTGTTTCCTGATTGGTTGCTCCATTACTACGATTATTTCCTCCTCTTCCACTGGTTCCTAGCTATTTAGCTACTTGATTACAACTCATAAGGGCATTGCTTTCAGAAGAGGAAGGTGTATGTGATCCTTATATATGCAGTAATCTTGTGAAAGTCTCCTGAAGGGAGGTAATGTCATTGCCTGAAAGAACCTAAGATTCAACAGTGTCAAAAACTGGTGCAAGACTTGCAAGAAAAATCATTATAGCCATTTGTTCCCGTTGAGTTTGATGAACCTTAACGTCGGCCTAAAAGGCAATAAAACATTAAGCTCCTTATAAATCTTCTTAAACTCCATGAAATAAGATGTAAGGGGCTTATTTTGCTGGTTAGCTTGATAAAATCCTTTACAAACTTCATACATATGAGACAAATTGCCTTTTCCCGAGTATAAAAATTCAAGATACTCCATTAGCTCTTTAACAAACTCACAGTGATTAATCAAACCAATTACTTCACTATCAATAGAATTTCTAATCTGTAGAAATAACTTAGCGTCTTCCCTTAGCCAACTTTGCTTAGTGTTACCAGTTGGTGGATCATCAGTTAGATGATCATCCTTTTCAACACTCTGCAAATAGATTCTAATTGTCTTACTCCAATCTAAATAATTAGTCCCTTTTAGTTTATATTCTGTGATTTAATTCATTGTTGGAATCAATTCAGTATAATGGCTTTTGTGTCTTGGGGTTCAGTATCCATTATGAATAAAAACTAAACATTCCAATAGCAAATGAGGCACAAAATAATAACATAAACCCAATAGAACTGAAGCCGCAAATAGTAGTAGCAAAAACAAAGAAAACACCCAACAGAATGTTGCCGGATTGGAGAACTAACCACTAGAAACTATTATTGACGTCAAATCGACCCTGAAACTAGAAGGTCGATCGTCAAAAACCACTGGACGTGCCTTCACTCGCCGGTGCGTAGGATAGCATTAGGATCTTCTGACAGCGCATGAGGCTCACTCGTCGGTCACCTAGTCACCGGATTTTGGGGAAGTGCCGATCGGAGGTTGCTCTTCCTCCATTAGGTGGCAGTTAGACAAGAAATAAGGTTTAGGTGGCTGACCTAGAGAGACAGCTACAAATCACAAAAATAAATAGCATCTAGAGCTGGCTGACCTAGAAGCTTTATAACGAAATAGCAAAAAATCAATGAGCTAAAGGCTCTGATACCAAGAAGTTGAGTATGGAAAAATAATATTGTTGTTGTATTTCATCAAATAGGGTTATATATATACAAGGTATTATAAACCTATTAGGAACCTAACTCCTGGTACAACTCTATTTTCAACTAATCCTTAACATTTGGCAAGTTTTATTTTTAAAGGAAACTCTTACCAATTTTTCATAGGAATTTCCTTTAAACATTTATTTTTAAATTATTACTTGCCTCCTTATGAAAACTTAGCCACTTCTAATACATGATTTAAAATTATTAAGTAAGATAAGACAGTGCTCCAACATCGAATGTGGCGCTCGTCGTCTGGTCCTCTAGGATTTGGTGGTGGGTGTTACACAAATGTTGCAAAGATGGTAGCCCATTTAGCCATCTTACTATCCAGAACCGGCCTCTCAATAATGAATTTCAAGGGACTCTTGTCAGCAATGACGTGAGTGGTGTAGGAGCAAAGGTAATGCTGGAGCTTGATGCCAACCCATGCTAAGGCCAAGCAGAGCTATTCGATCTTGCAATACTTCAATTCTGTTTCTAGCATTCGCTTTCTCAGGTAGTAAATGAAATTATCTTTGTGAGAATCTAATGCTTCTTACACTAGCATAGCCTCGATGGCTTCATTTGTTACTGATAATAGAGGAGGAGTGGCTTCCCAAGTCTAAGAGGCTAGAGAACTGAAGGATTGAGTAGATATGCTTTGATTTGTTTGAAGGCTTTTTGGCATTGGTCATTCCAAATTTTTAGAGCATCCTTTTGCAGCTTTTTGAAGATCAGCCCATAGGTGTCTGCCAACTGTGAGACAAACCGACTGATATACTAAAAGTAGCCTAAGAACCCCCTGATCTCCTTTTCTATCTTAGGAGGCTACATCTAAATGATGGCTTTGGATTTTGAAGGGCAATCTCAATCCCTTTCTTAGATACCATATAAGCCAAGAAGATATTGGATGGAGCTCCGAAGAGGCATTTAGTGGGATTGAGCTTTAGATTGTACTGTCGAAGTTTGGAGAAGAATTGCTTGAGGGTAATTAGGTGGCTTGGCTCATCCCTGGTATGGAAAACCATGTCATAAATATACAGCTCTACATTTTTATGCATTAAGTCATGGAAGATTGTGGTGGCCATCTTCTGATAAGTGGGACCAGGTACCCCATTTTATGATGAATAAAATTTTTGGCTTATCTGGTTGATTGAATGGTATTTGATTATACCCTACATAGAGATCTGTGACTAAAATTATAGTAGACCCTGCCATTCTTTCAACAAGCATGTCGATATGTAGTAGGGGAAGTCATCCTTAAGACAGGGCTTATTCAGAAGCTGATAGTCAACGCAAATTCTAATCTTGCCATCTTTCTTGGGAACTAGTACTATGTTGGCCAACCATGTCAGATAATTAATGGCCTTAATGAAGTTATTTTCCAATAACTTGGTTGTTTCTTCCTTATTTCTAAGAGAGATTTCTGGTTTCTATCTTTGGAGTTTTTGTTTTACTTACTTTATGTGGTCGTATGTAGGAATCTTATGAACGATAATGTCAGGATCCATACCGGTCATATCACTAGTTGTCCATGGAAGTAATCTAAATAATGCTTGATGAGCTTATGGGGGTCTACTTCAGGTACCAATTCTACAAAGGTGTTTGGATATGTTGTATGAGGTTTGTGGGGTCTACTTCCACTCGATCAATAGTCATGCAAAGGTCAAAGAGGGATGTCTTGATGTTGTCTTCCCAATCAGTCTAAATCTTGAAGAGAGGCTCACAGTCTTCTATTGAGAGTCTGACATCAAACAGAAGGTCAAAGCTAGGGATTAGTTTCTTGGTTAAGGGGAAATACCATGGTTCTTGAAAGAAGTAGTAGGGTTCAGATTCCCCTTCTTTGATAAGGTAACCATTGAGGGTTTTAAAGTATCGGCGCATTAGAATGTCTCTTATTTCACCTCTCATTTTTGCCTTCTGCTTGGCATCTTTCACCTTCTCTCGGTCTTCGTCTGTTGATTTGAATCCAAGACCAAAGGGAGGTTCAATGACTGGATGCTCAGTAAAAGAGGCCATACCCTGTTGGTTGCGGCCTAATCCCATTCCTAGAAAATAACATATGGCTCTTAACATGTTAGCTACCAGCGCATTATTGTGGGGGTCAAAGTCCATTAGAAAGTTTTCCTTACCGGTTTGCCTCGATGAACTAGACTGAATCGAAAGAGAACCCTGATAGCAGGTAGACTGTTAGCTCAGGCTGAATTTCTAATAAAGGGGCCAAAAAAGGATTTTTTGATTTTTTTGCTAAGTCCCATTTGATTGTTACCACCCCATTTCCATGGGGGAACTTCAATTTTGGATCTAGAGAAGATGTTGCAGCTTTAACCTTGTGGAGGCACGGTCTTCCCAAAAGGAGGTTGAAGGAAGTCGGGATATCCACCACCTGGAAGGGGATAGTCATAACTTTGGTCCTAATTGTGACCTCTAGATTGGCCATGCTCAATACCTCTCGTCAGGTGTTGTCATATGCCCTCACTATCTGATCGGAAGGCATAAAATCTTCAGTAGTTAGACCCAAACAACTAGCCACTTTTAGAGGACAAACATTCAGTGTTAACCCATTGTCTACTAAAACCATAGGTATTGTCTTACCCTTGGCCTGGACTGTGATGTATAGAGCATGGTTGTGGTCTTCTCTAGCAAGGATCTCTTGATCTTAAAAATAGAGAGCCAATGCTAGAGGATTCCTTGTGATGGGTGCCACCAAAGCTTATGGGGTAATATAAAAAATTGTCTGACACTGAGTCATGGCTTTAACTAAAGCTTGGCGATGTACAAAGGAGGACTGAATCAACCCCCATATGGAGATATTTGCCTTGTTTTTCTTTAGTTGCTCCAAGACTAGATTCTCAGGCTTTGGTTCAGAACTTGAACTAGGAACATCTTTGGCTAAGGTGATTGGATTGGGTAAAGCTTTGGGAGGAGGAGGTGAGTATTGTCTCTCACTCTGCGTGATAGCATTGATTTCCTCGAGTACGTCATTCAGGTTTATGATGCACCATGAGTTATCCATGATGGGGTGGATAAGAGAGGCCAAGTCAGAATCTAGCTCTTGGTGTTCATGTGGATGTTGTTCTAGTGATGACAGAGTAGGTTGGTGTTTATGTTCGGTCAAGGTCAAACAGGAAGTATTTTGATTGCCTCAGAGTCATCCCCTACCTGGCTTGGGGTAGCAGTGGCATTGGACGTAGCCTGTACTTCAGGGACTGACCATGAGGCAATCTAATCACCATTGTGTGCAATGACATGCTATTCATTAGATCCCTCAGTCTGATTTGAAGGAGTATTGCCATTCTGACTGGTAGTTATCAAGACTCTAACTTCTCCCAAGATAGTCTCTCTCTAAGTAGTGATGGTATTCTAAAGGGAGTAATTCTATTTAGCCAACATTGTTCAAAAACAAGTCTCTTGTCCTCTGAGCATTTCTTCTCTCAGTGCTCTGAAATCATTATGTAGAGCCATTATCGTTGTTATTCTCTGGTAGAAGCAAACAAAACAGGGGCATCAATACACATATGTGGTGGGAGTTCCCAAAATTATACATTGTTGGGGTCTGCGGTGCTCAGGTCAAGTTTGAGGCTTTTATGATCTAAGGTGCTCAGGTTTGGTTTTGAGGCTTTTATAATCTAGGGTGCTCAAATCAGGTTTGAAGCTTTTTGGTGATAGAAGGAAGCAATGCACGAGCCAAGGTTGACGGCATGAGTTGGCCATTGCCCCCGATTAGGGAAATGAACATGCTTAGGTTTGGTCTAAGGCTTTTTAGTGATCTGAGGTGCCCTAGTCTAGTTGGAGGCTTTTTGTGATAAGAGGAAGCAATGCATGAGCCAAGATTTGATGGCATTACTTAGGCATTGCCCCCGGTTAGGGAAATGAAGATGCTTGGGTCTAGCCTAAGGTTTTCTGGTGATCTAATGTGCTCAAGTTTGGTTTGAGGCTTTTGATGATAGGATGAAGCAATGTGTGAGCCAAGGTTTGATAGTATGACTCGGGCATTGCCTTCAATTAGGGAAATGAAGATGCTTAGGTCTGGTTTGAGGATTTTAGTGATAGGAGGAAGCAATGCATGAGCCAAGATTTGATGGCATGACTCGGGCATTGCCCTTGATTTGAGAGATGAAGGTGCTTAGGTCTGATTTAAGGCTTTCTGGTATTTTAGGGAGCTCAAGTCTATTTTGATGTTTTTTGTAGTCTGAGGTGCTTAGGTTGGTTTTGAGGCCTTTATAATCTGGGGTGCTCAAATTAGCTTTGAGGCTTTAGGATAGGAGGAAGCAATGCACAAGCCAAGATTTAATGACATGACTCGGGCATTGCCCTCGATTTGGGAGATAAGGGTGCTTAGGTCTGATATAAGGCTTTTTGGTATTTCAGGGTGCTCAGGTCTATTTTGAGGCTTTTGGTGAATCTAGTGTACGCAGGTCTAGTTTTGAGGCTTTTATACTCTGGGTTGCTCAAGTTAGGTTTAAGGCTTTAGGATAGGAGGAAGTGATGCGCAAGCCAAGATTTGATGGCATGACTTGGGCATTACCCCCAGTTTGGGAAGTGAAGGTGCTTAGGTCTGATCTAAAGCTTTTTGGTAATTTAGGGTGCTCAAGTCTGTTTTGAGACTTTTGGTAATTTGAGGTGCTCATGTTAGATTTGAGGCCTTTGGATAATTTAAGGTGCTCAGGTTAGGTTTGAGGCTTCGGTATTCTAAGGTGATAAGGTCTAGTTTGAGTCTTTTGGTAGTTTGAGGTTCTCAGGTCGGGTTTGAGGCTTTGTTTGATAATTTGGGGTGCTTAAGTATGTTTCGAGGCTTTTGGTAGTTTGAGGTGCTCAAGTCTGGTTTGAGGCTTTAGTGATAGAAGGAAGCAATGCACGAGCCAAAATTTGGTGGCATAACTCGGGCATTGCCCTCGGTTTAGGAGATAAAAGTGCTTCGGTCTGATCTAAGTCTTTCTAGTATTTTAGGGTGCTCAATTCTGTTTTGAGGCTTCTACAATTTGAGGTGCTCAGGTCTGATTTGAGGCTTTGGTGATAGCTCAAATATATTTTCTCGGGTAGGGATTGGTTCTTAGGTTTACCACTGGTTGAAGTTTGGGTTACCATTGATTTGGTGTTTAAATTACCACTGGTTGGTATTTAGGTTACCAATGGTTGGTGTTTAGACTCTTGGTCCATAACATTTAATGAGTGAGTACATGAATATTATGTAGAAATGGTTTCATGATGTAGGGCGCATATGATCCTAGGGATCGGATCTAGAGGCATTACATGCTTTTGGTGGATTAGTTTGAGGGTCTCATATGCTAGAGTTGGTATATACCTCGTCATTTGACCATGTCGTATCAAATGGAATGATTAGTATGCCAAACCCTTACCTTACCACAAGAAAAGGAGGTACACTAGATGAGTGAGCAGCTTTCTTGACCTGGGACAGTTCTAAGGAAGATTGCCTCAAAGAGATAATAGCAACTCAATTTGCTAATAATGGATGGCAATTTCTGGAATATAGTACATTAAAAGTAAGCAACTAGAATAAAGGTGTTGACCATGATTTCAGCAATCTGCTCTAAGAAAACCTTGTCCGTCCGGCAAAACCTCAAAACTAGTTTTCAAACTAAGCCCAAAATCAATTGGCACACCAGTAAGCCCGCTTTAGGAGTGGCACCTACAAAACCCTACCATCCTGATTGAAGGTAGAACTTCATGCGCCCTGATCCTCATACAAATGAGGTACGAAGACATACCTATGAATTTCAGCCTAGGTAGCAGGCCCTCGACCGAATTGACTAGGACTTAGGGGAATGTGTTGCATAACCTAGAACTCCTCAATAATGAGGCTAGAGTCGGGCTCCCCACTGAAATATACAGTTTTATTATAACTACCTACTTTTAATGCACTACATTCAAGATATTAACATGCATTCTAAGTATGCCCAAGCATTGATAAACTGACATTCATGCAAAATAATGATTTTGATTTTCAATTTAAATCCAAACTGTTGATCCACACAATGAAACTGAAAACCTAGTCTTGAACCCAATGATTCGAAGCTAGTGCCTTTTATCCATTGTAGCACACAAAAGGAGTGAAACACGAGGTTTTAACCTTATATTTTCTCCGAAAACAAAAATAAAGTAAAGTGGCGACTCTAACACACCACACACAGTCAAAGCACTCCAAAGAGCCACAAAACATCACTTAAGCACTAAACAAAGCCATAAAATTGATAAAATTGGTAATCAAATCAATTGATCAGATCAACTAGCCACATAGAGGCCTAAACTAAAAACAAACCAGGAAGGGACCGTAGTGAGATTCCGATCATTCTTGTCGTTTTCCAGTTTCTTCCATGATGAATCGACCAATGGGACCATCTGCTCACACTCCGCCACAGTGGGTCTCTTCATCAATGCCCGAGAGGGGGCTCATAGGCTAGCGACTCCACTAGGGACCTTAAACATTTTTCAAACTAAAAAATATAGTAAGAGGACTATTGAGTAGGTTTCGGATCTCTAGTTTGGGTATAAATTGAAAATTACCGTGCATACATACATATCCATCATTTGGGATCCTTTCCCGTCATTAGAACTAAGCAAACCAAATTACTATTATCACTTTGAGGCAATCTTCCTTAGAGCTGTCCTGGGTCGAGAAAGCTGCTCACTCATCCAGTGCACCTCCATTCCTTAAGGTAGGGTAGAGGGTTTGGCGTATCAATCATTCCATTTGATACGACATGGGAAAATGATGAGGTATATACCAACTCTAGCAGATGGGCCCTCAAACCAATCCACCAAAAGATGTAATGAACCTAGATCCGATCCCTAGGATTATATGCACCGTTCATCATGAAACTGTTTTGGCATGACATTCATGTACTTCACACATTACATGTTGTGGACCAAAAGATAACACCAATCTAGTGGTCAACCCATATGCCAATCCACTGGTCAACCTAAACACTAATCTAGTGGTTATGAGCCCCCTCCCAAGGGCCTTGGGCCTGACCCGCCGTGGCGAAAGTCCGTCCGGACGGTTGCATTGGTTGGTTCATCACGGAAGAAACTGGAGATGTTCAGGACTAGTCGAGACCCTACTGTGATCCTTTCTCGGTTCGTTTTAATTAAGCCATGTATGCGACTACGTGGTTTGATTAATGATCTGATTATCAATTTTACCAGTTTAAGGCTTTATTTAGCGCTTAAGTGATGTCTGGATGGCTCTTTGGAGTGCTTTGACTGTGTCTGGGGAGTGAGAGTCGCCACCTTACTTTGCTTTTGTTTTAGGGGGAAAATATAACGTAAAAACCCAGTAATTGACTCCTTTTGTGTGCCACAATGGAAAAAAATGCACTAGTCTCAAATCATTGGGTTCAGGGACTAGGTTTTCGATTTCATTGCTTAGATCAATAGTTTCGCTTCAAATTAAAAATCAAAAGCACTATTTTGCATGAATGTCAAATTATCGATGCATGGGCATTGTAACGGTCCATTTTTCAAGTCTTAGAGCATGTGGGACCGTTGGCTTATAGACTACCCTTACCACCAGACATGGATCGGATACATAATGTTTTTCATGTATCCATGTTACGGAGATACAGATCGGACCCTTCGCATGTGGTTTCAGTTGGGTCTATCACCATCGAGCGAGAAGAGGATATGCAACAACAACATCCTCAGTTTTTCATAACAGGTAAATTCGAGGATGAATTTATTTTAAGATGGGGAGAACTATAACAGTCCATTTTTTAGAGTCTTTTCTCAATGTCGGTAATAGTGCTTACCGATCTGTGAATAGTACCATCAGTCTGAGACTTGGTATTATTTCGGTCCGAAAAAATTACCACATGTGTCTAATATTATAATTAATATTTTTGGAGCATTTTTGCATGATTTAGGTGGATAGGAAATATTTCATGAATATTTCGGAGAATTGCGGCAACTAGGGAATATTATTTTTATTGTGGTATATTGAGGAATAAATGGTGAATTATTTTTGAGGAGTTAATTTAATTAAATTGAGGAGTTAAATAATATTTAGAAATTAATTATTTGAGGAATATTTAAAGCCATTGGATGAGATTACCTAAGACTTGATCTTAGCCATTGATTAAGCATAAAGAGAGGAAGCAAAGTTTGACTTTGCTAGTTAAGTGATCTACCAATTCTCTTTCTTCTTCCTCCCCATTCTCACGCCATTCTTCTTCTCTTCTTCTTCCTTCACTTCTCTCATTTTTTCTACCACAATCTCCATTAAACCACCTAATTAAATCATAGAAAAGTGATTAAATCATAAGGAATAAGTAATAGAAGCTAGAAATTTGGAGTTACTAAGCTTGGATTAGAAGTTGCCATTAAAGGAGGTAAGTTGTAACTTTGGGTTTTGTGATTTATTAAGTCCAATTCTGGGATTAGCTATGGAATTCATGCATTAAGCCATGCTCTTCTCTTTTCTAATGTTAATTTTGATTTTAATGAGCTCTTTTCCTACTTTGAAGAAATTGGTGAACCCTCTTCAAGAGGCAAGGAGAAGGCTCAAGAATAGAGATTTTAAGATTCTTTAAGCTTGCTTAAGAGGTTAGTGCAATAATATTCTCATTCCCCTTTCATTTTCTTAATTTTTCAATTTTTAGGTTTTTGCATGATTTTTTTTGAGTTCTTATTGTTCTTGTTGGGGAAATGTGTAATTGATAAATTTTGATATTAGAGGTGTACTTAGGTGGGACTGGAAGTCATTTTTGACTCTTTTATGATTTCCATCCGTTTCTAACTTCTTCATGAAAATTGTATCTCTATTTCTCAGCTTTCCAAAACATTCTCTTATGTTCAATTCCAATTCTTGTACCTCAACTTATGATTTAAATAGCAAAACTGGTTCTGTTATGGCGTCTCGCTTATATATCCGAATTGACTGTCCCTTTTGGCCATTAAAATGGCAAGATAATATCTCGTGTTCTTCATAAAAGTTGTATTCCTACTTCTTCTCTTTCTAAATAATCCTATTGTGTCTAATTTGAATACCTATAACTCAACTTATGATCCTTATACCAAAACTAGTTGTGCTGAATCGTGTTTGGATTATTGGTCTGTGTTCTTGGGTTTCTTACACCCTCTTAGAAAATGATCTGGACTATGGTCCCTTCATGAAATTTGTATAATTTTGTCTTATATTTCTAAGGAATTAAGTTTCACTCAATTTAAAGTCTTAGAACTTCAGTTATACCGTGAGAACACAGCAAAGGTCAGGTTTATGAAAATGCTGGAAATTTCTTGATTTAAGTACTTTTATACTATATTAAGTATATCTATTTTGAATATGTCCATTTGAATTTATTTTATTAAGTATAAAAAAAGGGATAATGTGATAATTTTAGTAAGTTATAAGATATTTTGCAAAGGATTTATGTATACGTAATAAGTGTTAATTTTAAAATGTTTTTGGATAAGAAATGGTGAATGAGAAATGAGACTATTTATGGAAGAATTTAATTATTCTAAGCTCTACCATAC
>CANUEX010146890.1:0-38344 GCA_948099535.1 Jatropha multifida | reverse complement strand
GGAGATGATAGGCATAATTCTCTGCATATTTTGAATGCTAAGTAGAGTTTATAGAAATCAGCTATGGAGAGAAAATACATTATATGGTGAGCAATATGGTCTAGAAGATAACTGAATCTATCTCTACTTCTTTTCTCTATGCTTCTCATAATTCTTTGTTCTATGCTGTTTCTCTCTATTCTCCATCTTTTTCCTCGTGCGCTTGCTGTCAAGGGACAGAAAACTGTTTACGAGGTGCTACAAAGGAAGGGCAGCTAGAAGCCCGGTTGTAAAGCAAACACAAAAGAAAAACGAAGCCAAGCTTATCAGGAAGCATATAAACCGATTTGCCACCAAGGAACCGCTATGCATAAAGTCTAATTCATTCAACAATTTCATTGCCATTCCTATTGAAGCATGCAGCAAAGGATCCAAGTACCCGATTCAATTCTTCCCTTAATTCACCAGTTGTAACTAGTCCAATAGGAGCTGGGCATCCCACTATTCTTTCTTCCGGCTGGTTCTCTAAACACATTTTCATAATTGCTTTCTGTTTATCTGAAGGGAGCTAGATTACTTGCTTAAGCAAAGAAAGATCTTTAAAAGGCCAATTGTCGTAAAGCAATCTTGAACTAATAGAAGAATCAAAACCTTAAAACTTAGAGGATGGAGCAAAATTAAAATTAAAAAAAAAAACAGACAAAAAAAACCTGAAAATCCGACAAACAGAGATATCACTCATACTTTCAATTTGCTTTTTGATACTGCTTTCTCTTTCCCATCCTCAATTTCAATCTCATAATGTAGGAAAATATAAAAAATAGATAATTATCAACATTTTTTATTAACTTGTGCTTCCGTTAACCAATTTCATAGTGATTTGTTAATCCAACGATTATTATTAATAAAACAAAATCTAACGGTAGGAAGTGATTTCTGTACCAATGCAGAATATTACTATTCTGTATTGTAGTTTTATCCCTTTTTATAATTGCAAAAAGTATGATGCAATTCTGATGAAATTGATAATTAAAATTAATTTTAAAATTTAGAGTATAACAATTTAAAACCTATCCATCTATATAAATCTATAAAACTTGAAACACGTTGATAAAGCGGCGCAGTTCTAAAACTTTAATTTATTGAGTTTGAAGTTTTTTTCATTTAAAGAAAATTATTTTTTCATATCATTTATAGATATTGATAAAATGAAGTTAATACCATTAATAATATTTTATAGTTTTTAATAATCAATAAAATTAATAATCTTATTAATTTTTAAAATATTTCAACTTTTTCTTTTAATAAGTAAATTTTTAATAATTAATGAAATTAATAAATATCATTAACATTATTTTAAAGTCATAATCAAAATTATAATATAATTAATATCTATATGAATTATAATGAAATTTAAAAATCATTAATATCTCTTTTGCCTTTTTATTTTATTTATTTATGAATTATATTTTTCAGTTTACATAATTATTATTAAAATTAATATTGATTTAAAATAGTAAATTTTTTAGTTTCTTTTATAATAATTAATTAAATTAAATAATAAAAAAGTGAATATGGGTACATTAAGTAATACATAAAATTTTTTTCGAATAAAAAATCTTACATTATTTTTTTCGTTAGGCATTCTTTAGTATATCCTAATAAATTAGTACATTTTATATAAAACTTCAATCCTTTTTAATAAAAAGAAATATGACAAGAAAATGAATTCTGACAATGAAAAGAAGAGACACAACAAGAGACTTGATTTGTAATCAGATTTTTTTTATCTTACATCCCAATGGTTTAGCTTTTCTTATCAAGGACAGGAAGCTGAAGGGGAAACCTGAAATACACAACAACAGGAGTAAGAGCTAAGTCTACATAACTCACATGAATGCCCAAGAAGACCAAGCTACTACTCCTCCTCCTCAGTCTAAGCAAGTAACCATTTATTCTTATCCAAAGGTCTGTCTCTCTTTCTCTTGCGTGTCTGAACTTTTTTCTTTTTGTTTATATCTGGAAATCTTCTTTCGTCATTTTCAGATGAGGAAAAGGAAATCACAAGGGAGTAAGGCAAAGCTGGCTCAGATCCATGACGACTCTCCACAACCTAAGTCCGGCACTGAACTTGTGAGAATATTCTTCTTCTTCTTTCTTTCCTGATGTCTCATGTTTTTGAAAAATTTCAATCTTCTCTTTAATTTCTGAATACCCACTAGCTAAATCCTGTCTTGTTCTTTTTTTATTAGCTAAAGGGTTTCTATTTTAAGACAAGGTAATATTAGTGGCTGCAATTTTTTTTATCTCAGTCTTCATTTCCTATCCAGTGCTTATATTCCTTTCGTTAATTTTAGGGTTTTCTTTTTTCCTTTTCTTTTCCTAATTTTGGTTTTCTTGGTCATTTTTTTGTTTTCAAAAACTTGAATTAGTTTGGCACCCTTTTGTGAAATTGTTTTGGAAAATTCCAAAAGCTCCAGCTTGCAATAACATTCACTTCCACAGCAATTTACCATCCAGGAAGGAAAATTTGAACCTGAAGTCTATTATGATCTTATACCTGCACATTGCTACCAAACCTCTAGTCTATATTACCTTCGACTTAGAATCGACATTGCAAATGCGATGAACTAATGAACGAAATGGGAGGTTTTGAAGCTTAGAATCGACTTTGCAGACTTGGATCTTCACAATTCCTGCAGCGTGAAAGATGATTGACTACAGTGCAAATAATTTTGTAGTTTCAACTGTGCTTAGCATGCTTGGAGTATTTAATAGTGGAAATAAGTAGAGACTATAGTTTCATACTTTAATCCAATTTGCTTTTCAATTAGCGTAATCTTTGCCGTTATATAGGGTGCCTTATTTGCTGTTGAATCGATTTCTGATATAGGTGCCTTATTTTGCTTAGGATTTATATTTTATTTTTCTGCTCATAACAAGCCTGTTGAGTTCAACTACAAACGTAATGGCTACCTACCTCATTATCCTGCAAAGTTGATATTTTAGACACTTTTTGGTGCTCTGTTTGTTTCTTTCTTTTCTGTTCTTTTTTTTTTTTCGTTTTTCTGCTGCTTTTGATTGTATGATTTTAGGTATATGTTAAAATCGTGAATTTGATTCCAAAAAGAAAAATCTGTGATTCACTTGTACAGGTCTTATATGATAAATCAAGCAAGTCTACAAGGTGAGGATTTTTATTTTAAGTCCACAGTTTTTCAGGTGATAAGAACTAAGAGTAATCCTATCTTCTTGTATTGATTCCTTTCTTCATATCTTTTTAAAGCTATAAACCAAAGAGAGCTATTGTCGATGACTTCTACGATAACTCTGAATCCAAGTCGTCTGCTATGGAGCGGGCAGAAGAGATTCAGGCAAGTCTAGAAGCTTCATTCCCTAGCTTCGCAAAAGCTTTGGTTAGGTCAAACGTAACTGTGGGCTTTTGGATGGTAAGCCTGATATTCTTCCAAAATTGAAGATCAGATTCTATTTGTCATGCATACACAACATTTTAAGTTCAATTTCTTTGATGGCAGCATCTTCCCATGCGATTCTGCAAATTGCATTTACCAAAGAATGATACAACCATGTTCTTGGAAACTGAAGATGGAGAAGAACACATTGTAAATTATATTGCAGAAAGGACAGCATTGAGTGGTGGATGGAAAGCGTTCTGCTCCACAAACATGTTGCATGAGGGTGATGTTCTCATTTTCCATTTACTCAAACCTTTAAGATTTAAGGTACACTTTGCTGTATAGCTTTGTTTTCTAATTTAGTACATGTTTAGAAATAAAATGATTAGGAAAAATTATTCTAACTGTTTGAGAAACAGCTCTTCACCCCTCTTTAATTCCAATACAAACTTGGGTGTTAGAGGCTTTCCAAGGCATGGGGAATCTTGAGATTAGAAATGCCACTGAAGCTCTTCTAGATAATGGCATTTAGCCTTTGGTTCATCAAATTAGATGCTGAAATAGAATGAAAGACTGGCTGTGATCTCTGTTGTTCTTATTAAGAGTTCACTGAGCTATGATCACAAAATCCTATAAATTGTTTCCTCGTTTGATTTCTCAAAATTTGTAGTGAGAAATACAGTTCCAACTTGTACAATTCTGCGTGCATGCACTCACAAAGGCACGCACAGACATTCATGTCTATGGAGTGACACTTTAGCAAATATAGACATTGCTCAGTTCATGGAAAATGGAAGCAAATATTCATCATACCATGCAAACAGAGAAAGAACTAGAAATCTAAATCTGACCTTTGGCTGAGATCTGGGCTAGATTGTCCTTATTTGCATATGGGTTGGTCTATTTTTCAAATTATAGTGCTTCAAAAAGTGGTTATTTGGCTATTTCTATGGGCTGCCACAGTAGTCACCCTGAGCATCATTCTTGTAGGTGTACATAGTGAGAGGAACTGGTACCGCCAAAGCAAATGGAGAGTTAGGCAGCTTAAAAGTGGATGCTCCTGAAGAACAAATCAAGTTTGGTATGTAATGTTTCTTTTGTGGCTTTAGTTACAGTTTATGATGCCATGAAGTTACTGAATTTAGTCTCTTGTTTCTTTGCCTGTTAATATAAATTCAAGAGGATAAAGACGTAGAAAGCAATAAAAGGACAAAAAATTTGGACGTTAGTCCAGTGGGCCTTATGCAGGAGCAAAACGAGGAGAAAAGCCTTATGATTTTGAAAGAAGGGCATGGGGCAAATCAATCTGATAATGAAAATGAGGATCAGGAATCTAAACTTTTGGAAGTTACCACGTCTTCAGGATCTGCAATAAATTTTAAAGATATAGACAGCATTGAGAGTTTCAGCGTTCTTGTCAATGGTTTAGCGGTAGACTCAGAGCTCTCGGATCACCATAGGACTAAATACTATGAGCTATGTTGCTCACAAAGCTCATTTCTGCATGACAATCTTCTCAAGAGTATTAATTATAAATTGGCAGCTGAAATAATAGTTGGAACTGTTAACATTTCCGAGGCCATTAGAGCATCCACACTTTCCAGCTCACATGCAGATTTTGCAGTATGGGACAAGACTTTGAAAGGTTTTGAGCTGTTGGGCATGAATGTCGGCTTCTTACGTTCTCGGTTGAACCAGTTACTGAGCCTTGCCACAGAATCGGAAGAGGCAGTAGAGTCAGAGTGTAGAGAAGTTAGACTAGAACAAGCTCGTGTAGACGAAGAAATGAGAAGTCTTGAATTGAAGCTTACAGAACTTAAAGAAGAAAGGGAGAGGCTTGATGCTGAGATAGAGGCTTTGAAAGTGAATGCTGAAAGGCATGAGCTTATGTTTCAGGAAGCAGTCAAGGCCCCATGGTAGGAAAATGATTTTCCGGGCAAATTAATCTTGTGTTCTAAGAATAACTGACAATGATGGTAAACGTTTCTCATGCTAACAGGATGTTTTAACAGAAATTTCACTAATTAAGTGGTGAAATAGTGTATAATTGTTGTAATTCAATGTTTTAAATTAGTATAGTCATGTATATTAACGTGCAGAAGATGTATTTTAGGCTATTCTTCATTTTGTTTTCCCCCTTTGAACTTTGGCCATTTAACTCAGACTCTCTCACTCGTTTTCCTTTCTTCTCATGTTTTTTTGGGTAATGGATATTTTGTTCACTGTTTGCTTGGGTGAATTCGCTTATTATCACTTAATCTACATATTCGGTTAAGAATCCAAATTTGAATTTATGGCCTTTATATGGAAGTTTGGATGTTGAGGTTTGAACTATAGTTCGAAGTAAGTTACCTGTAATTAAATGAAGGAATTTTCACTTAAAAATGAAGTCTGTGTTTTGAAAGAGAGAAAACGCTACGAAAATAAATAAATTTATGTTTTTTATTATTGAAATATATTTTTTATTTTAAGATATAAATCGTTTAAAATTTTTACATAAGATTTAAAGAAACAACTAACTCTTATAGATTATAATAAATTATAATAAAATCAAAGTTAATTCAATCAAATTATTTTTTTATCTCAAAACTAATGGTTAATTAGAAAAGTATTTATTGTATTTAATGTAAATATGGGTAACATTGAAAAAATATTATTCATTACTTTTTCAAATTTTCAAAACGACTTATATTTTAGAACAGAGAGAACAGTGGTTATGCATTAATTACCTAGTGGACAAGGGAATAAATTTCCATAAATCCTTATGTTAAGTTGACTATGATTGTCATGTGGAAAATTATTGATAAGTCCTTCATTTTTAATTAAGTATTTGGTAATTATTGTTAAGTCGTAATTTTATTATATATTCTATCAAAGGCTAAATTATTAAAATTACTCTAGATTTTTACAAGTGTTGTACCTTTAATTCAACTTTCTTCTCCTAATATCCCGAATTTCAATTTTAGTTACAATAGCATTTTGATTTCAAATTGTATTCAATTTAATGAATGGAATATTTTTCTCTTTAGACCTCTATTCTCTCTTCTAGTCAGGTTAACTATAAATTTATTAGTTAACAATGCCTAATTAATTATATTGGTTAGAAATTTAAATTAATAAAAAGGCAAGTAAAACAATAAATTTTAGTTATTTATAAGCATAAAATATTAATTTAGATTTTTGTTTTGCCATTTTTCAAGTATAAAATTTTGTTTATACTCAGGTTAAATCTCTTATAAAAATATATTTTATTCGTTATGGCGTCATTTTATTTTTAAGAAATTATTGCTTGTTAAAATTATATAAATGAATAAAAGTATTTAATTTTTAAGATGAATATATTATTTTTTATTTTAATATTTACACAAACAAACATAAATATTTATTTATTAGTCTAATTTGCGGAAAAAAATGTTAAATTGAATTCCATAAAAATTATATTTTTTTCATTAAATTGGCTACAATTTAAAATTAGAATGTAATTATAATTAAAATAAAAATTTAGGGTGCTAAGATAAAAAAATTGAACTTCTAGTACAATTAAAATTGTCTGCAAAATTTAAGATATTTTTAACTATTTAGCCTTTTATCGAATGTCCTCCTACGAGTATTCGACATTTATGCTCAAATTTATAGTGGGTTTGAATTGCCATAACCTATTCTTTTGTTGAAGACATGATTCTTCCTTTTTTTATGCTTATACGCTTTAATTAAGCTACTTAAGCTTGATAATTCGCTTTGTGCCTTGAGTGAGATGCTTATGCTTGTTTATTTAAATTAAAGCTTCTTAGGCTTAAGAAGTGTTAGGACTCGTGTTTCTTAAATTTGAAATTTATAAGAGTTTCTTAGGCTTGAAATATAACGAGCTCAACTTTTAACTTTTAAATTTTTAACTAAAGCTTTTTAAATTTCGTAAGTCATTGTAATTAAAGTTATTCAAAGCTTTTTTTAAACTTAGAATATAATAATCTTTATAATTCACATTTTAATTATAGCTTCTTAGCATCCTAATTTTATTAGATTTTATTCAAAGCTTGTTAGGCTCAAAATACAGTGAGCTTTATAGCTTGGATTTTAACTAAAGTTTCTTAAGCGTCATAGTTATAAGAGTTGATTATAATTTTACTCCAAGCTTTTTATGTTAGGATAATATGGTGACGATGTCCGTACTCAGAGCTTCGTAAACGATGAGCAATAATGCTCAACTAAATGATGAGGGATAGAGTTCAAAGCTACTTAAACTTGTTAAATGATGATGTCATAGCTCTTCTTTTACGTATCCTTTTCTGTCAGTTGGAGTTTTCTACGTGAAACTCTGCATGAGGTTGGATTACAGCACGATTTTTCTGAGATCATTATGAATTGTGTCTCCTCAAGTTCTTCGGAATGGAAGTCCCACTACTGAATTTGCACCAGCCAAAGGTCTTAAACAGGGAGATCCCTATAGTCCATACTTATTTGTTCTTTGCTTAGAAAGATTATCTCATCTTATCTCTTCATCGGTTGTTTTTAAGGAATGGAAATTGATTAAGGCTCCTAGGGACGAGTCCATGCTTGTCAAAATCGCGTTTCAGCTAATAAAATGGTACAATTTTATAAGCTAAATTTTTTAAAATGGGTTGAATCGGATGCAAAATCACAATGCAGTAGAATCGACGTGAAATCGTAATAAACTCGGTAAACTCTATAGACTCGTTAAACTCGACACGTCATTAAATTTGATACTTCTGAAAGGAGTTTTATTCGCCCTTAGCTCTCGTTTGATACCGGATAAAGCAAATCTTAGTTGTATTATATATTAAATAGTAAATTATATACTATTTATACACTAATATAGACTATATACTAATAAAAGTTATATAATATATATATATAAATAATAATATTATAAAAATAAAAAATATTTAAAAATAATAATATTCAATTCTGGACCAAAAATAGACTAAGCCCAAAATCTAAATGGTATCGTTTCAAATAAAATTAGGAATTTAGCCAGACAACTCCTTCCCTATCACCATTTTCTTGCTTTTGTCCCGATTCTCCCAACTGTGATGTCACGCTTCTATCAAGCCAAGTAAGCGAAGTTGATCGCCAAAGGAAACTCCACTACTTATAGCAATTTTTCTTTTCCTCTTCTTTATTTGTTTTTTTGTTCTTTTTTCTTTTGTTTAATACTTGTAGAAAAATTATAGTTCTCCTTCTTTATTTCTTTTTTCTCTTTTGGTTTTTTTTCTATTTATAGACTTTTTTTCTTTTATTTCATTGTTGTTCTTTTATTTATTTTTTGTTTAAGGGTAACTGTAATATAAAGTAAATGAGATGTGTATTATTTATGTTTTTTTTTATTTCATGGTTTTCCCGTTATTTCATTGACAATCTTTTATTATTTTTTTTCTTTATTTAATTCTTGTGTAAAAATTGTGTGATTATATATAAACTAGCTGAGATGTGTATTATTCATATTTTTTTTTCTTTTATTTCATTATTGTCTCATTTATGTGATTATTCGTTGCTATCCTTTTAATTTTTTTTATAGGTTTATTGTTTATAATTGTATAGAACAAAGAATTTCATCTATGATCAAATCTAAGGGAGGGAGGAATAGTACTAGTAGGAGGAATGCATCAGAAAATAAGTTTGATATTGGTTGGCTGCATGGTACAGATGTAGATAATAATTCTAAAAGAGTGCAATGTAAGCATTCAAATAAAATTTTTAGCTGAGGAATATATCGTTTTAAACACCATTTAATCGAAACTCGTAAGGTCATTGAACCATGCTTAACTATACATGAGGAAGTTAAGAAGCAAATGTTAGGAGTCTTAGCCAAACTAGTAGAAGATTTGCAGAAAAAAAAGAAAAGAAAAGATATTTTTGACTTAGATGATGATATGTCTAACGAGGTAGAACAACCAGGTTCAAAGACCAAAGATGATATGTGGTTTTTTTCAAAAGTAAAACTCAATGAAAGCAAGAGCAAGTAAACAACTATTAATCAAATGATGAAGAGGAAGCTTGTCAATAAATAGTTAGATTTTTTTTTTTAAACAAGTGCAATTCCTTTTAATGTGTGACAAATCCAAAATTCATAAATTTTTTTTACTTAATTGTCCAAAGAGAACTGTTTTCTTGTCTTCATTGAATACATCACACATTTCTAAAACTTCAGATAAAGTTTTTGAAATATTAAATGAAATAGTATAGAAAATAGGAAAAGAGAATGTTGTGTAAGTGGTTACTAATAATGCTGCAAAATTATAAAGTTGATGGTGAATTGTTAATCGAGAAAAGAAAAAAATTATTTTGGGCACCTTGTGCTACACACTGCATTGACTTGACTTTAGAGGATTTTAAAAAGAAGTTAATGGTCTATGAGGTGATAATTGCAAAAGCAAGAAAGATTTTAGCATATATTTATGTAAGACCCTTGTTGATTTCCACTCTGAGGCATTTTATTAAAGGTTGAGACTTGATTAGACCAGCTGCTACTCCTTTTGTCATTGCTTATTTGACCTGGGATGCCTTAATGATCAAAAAGGGTTTTTAATGTCCATGTTTACTTCTAAAACATATAGAGCTAGTAAGTTTGCATCAACATAAGAGGGGAAGCGAGTGCAACACGTGGTTTTGGATTTTAGATTTTAGAAAAATATTGTTACATGTCTTGAAGTTGCATATCCTCTCATCAAAGTGCATAGATTAATAGATTCAGAAGAGAAACCATCTATGGGTTTCATTTATGAAGAGATGGATCATGCAAAAGAGAAGATACAAATCAATTTCAATAATGTCAGGAAAAGGTAAACAAATTGAATTTATTTTTTTGGCACTTTATTGCAATTTATATTAATTGATATAAAATTTGAATTTCTACTTTAAATGTAGCTAATTCAGTTTTTTTTTTCTTTTAGAAGCTGAACCTGTATAGAAAATCATTAATGAAAGATGGGAGCTTCAATTCCATAGGCCTTTGCATGCAACAACTTACTACTTGAACCCACATTAACATTATAGTCCTAATTTTAAAGTTGATGTTGAAATTAAAATTAGACTATATACTTGTCTTAAAAGAATGGTGTCAGATTCATGGGAAAGATGCAAAATAGATCAACAACTTGAATTTTTCAAGGATGCAACAGGTTTATTTAGCATAGAAGCTGCAAAGTTGGCTAGGGACAAGAGACCTCCAGCTAAGTGGTGGGATTCTTACAATGATGAATGCCCTGAGTTGCAAAAATTTGCAATTCGAATTTTGAGTTTGATTTGTAGTTCTTGTTGTGAGCGTAATTGGAGTGCATTTGAAATGGTAACATTTGTTAATGAAACTACTATGTAATTATTTTAATTCATATATATATTATCTAATATTATTTATTCACCTTGTTTACCTCTATAGGTTCATACAAAAAAAAAAAGAATCACTTGCATCAAAAGAAGATTAACGATTTGGTTTTTGTAATGTATACTTTGAAGTTGAAAAACAGAAAAGCTAAACCTTATGATGAGCCAACATCTTTTGAAGAATTATCATATGATAATGAGTGGATAACTAAAGAAGATCATCTGGATTGACCATTGGCAATAAATAATAATTAGTTGGATGTTCTTAGAAGCAGACCAACAAGTGGTATAAATATAAATGAAGAAGAAAGTGATGGAAATCAAGTATCAAATGAATTTGAATTCATAGAAAGTCATGAAGCAAGAGATGATTTAGAAATCCATGACTCTAATTTGGATGGTGATGACATAGGTGTAGTTATAATGATCTAGGTAGTGCATTTAGTAGTGATGAAAATATGAATGATGGTGATATGGAGGCTAGTAGTCTTGAAAGAAGTGCTAACGACTATTTTTAGTCTTTTAGTTCATCTTGATTTAGTAGTTTTCTTCATTTGTGAATTCTTACGTTATTTTTTTTATTATGTGTGTTATGAACTTGGTTTGTATCATGAAAATATTTTTTTTTCTATTATTAATTTTATTTTTGATTTGTCATAAATTTGCATGGGAGCTATACTGCTTTATTTTAAGTGGCTCATAAAATCTTACAATCTTATGATTTTACAATTCAATTTTATGTGCCGATTTTGTGCACCGCCCATCAATTTCAATTAAAAATATAAGTTTGGTAACCTTACCTCTCTTATTGCATATCTTTTTTGCAGATGACTTGGTGCTTTTCTCTCAAGCTTCGAAAGACCAAGTTAATATTATTAAAAACGTCCTTGAAGTGTTTTAGAATTGCCCAGTTCAAAACGTCAGTAATGCCAATACCCAAGTTTTCTTTTCTAAAAATATTATCGCTAGTTAGCAAAGGAAGTTAAATTCTCTTTTGGGATTTAACGAAACTGATGACCTTAGAAGATATCTCAGTGTTCCTCTTCTGCACAAAAGATTAAAAACAAGCACTTCTAAATATATTCTTGGAAATGCAAAGAGGAGGTTGTTTGCTTGGTCAGCATGTCATCTTTCCATGGCTAGTAGGGTCACGCTTGCCCAATCTGTGATTGCTACCATGCCATAGTTTGCGATGCAAATTATAATTCTCCTCTCTTTCACTTGTAACCAAATAGAAAAACTCTACAGAACTTTTATTTAGGGGTCAAGTTCAGACAACAAAAAGATGCATTTAGTTTCTTGGGATGTGGTTAGGTCTCCTAAAAAATTTAGCGGTTTAGGTTTTAATTATTTGGGTTCACTGAATAAAGCATTCATGCTTAAGTTAGGCTGGAACCTTATTACCAATCCTATTGCTTTATGGGCTCAAGTTCTCATTAAAAAATATAATGTGAATCTATTGTCTCATACAGTTAATACCCATCACTCTACTGCATCTCCTCTTTGGCGGGTATCATGGATGTTTGGCACAGCCTTCCAGATTGTTTTGCATGGTCAGTTGGAGATGGAAAAACTATAAAATTTTGAAAGGATAGATGGCTCATAGATGGCATGGTGTTATTGGATTCCACTTCTGGTGATATTCCTGTGGATTGGTTGGACAATAAGTCAATTGTTATGTTTCTGCGGATGGTAACTAGTTTCGGAACAAGTTTGCTCACTTTCTCTCAGCCTCTATTCTCACTTGCATCATGGCTACACTGCCCCCCTCCACAGGTCAGGGATTTCTTCTATTGGCGCTTTTCTAGCTCTGTTTCTTTTTCACTTAAAATGACATATGATTTTTTGGTTGGCAATCTGAATATGACCCCTAGTAATGACTGGAAGTGTATTTAGTCTTAGAAAGTACCACAAAGAGTTCAAATGTTCTTATGGTTGGTTGTTCATGATCGGATTCTTTCGAGTGTGGAAAGATCTCAGAGACACTTAACTCTTTCTTCTGATTGTAAGTTGTGCATTGGATGGGCTGAATCTTCTATGCATGTTCTAAGGGATTGTGATTTTGTACATTAAGTTTAGAGTGGTCTACAATCTCCCATACTATGGTAGGATTTTTATGATCCTAGTCTCTCGGTTGCACAATGGATTAGAATCAATCTTAGCTACAATCTCAAGTATAAGAGTGGATTGGATTGGTCTCTCATGTTTGGTATTACGTGTTGGAAGTTATGGACTCGAAGGAACTAGGTCCTTTTCTCCAATTCTCATTTTTCAATTACTGGGGTGTTAACTTAGCTTAATGCTTACACTATCGAAGTTGCAGCTGCAAAAAATTAGGTCCCTAGTGCAGAACCTAGTATGGTGCAAAGAATTAACTCTAAGATGGATTGCGTAGGACTTTCCTCCTTCAGGTTTTTGCAAATTAAACACAGATGGGTCAGTTCAAGTCCTAATGTTGTTGGTGGAGGGCTTCTAAGGGATAGCTCAGGGTCTTGGATCAAAGGTTTCTTAATCAATATCGGCTCCTGTTCAGTTTCTAACACTGAGATTTGGGCCATGTTTGAAGGCATTAAGCTTGCTTAGTTTTTAGGTATCAAGCACCTTATGGTGGATTGCAATAATGAGTTGGTGGTTCATCTGCTTTCCTCCTCTAACCTCCCACACAATGGTCTTCGACCTTTAATTACTGCAGTCAAGGAGTTGCTAGAGAGATCTTGGATCTGTTAGGTTAAGCATGTCTATCGCGAAGCGAATTTCACAGCTGATTTTCTTCCTAGTTTGTCACACTCTATTCCTTTTGGAACCCAGATTTTGGACGCTCCTCCTACAGGCCTGGATATTTAGCTATTACACAATGCTAGTGGGGTTTCACACTTAAGAAATTATTTGTAGTTGTTCCAGCACTTAGCACTTCCCATTTGTAAAAAAAAAAATTTACCTGACACTTGTCACCTTTTTATATCAATAGTAATTTTTTTAAAAAAAAAATCTATTCATAATATTAATGTGTCACATTTCGAATATAAAATTAAATAAAATAAAAATAAAATATATTTATACCTATATGAGATCACAATTCTAGAATCACCGGTTATAGTTATAAAAAAAGTAGAATTGAAATCGACCACTTTTAAACAATTTTTAAAATGATTTTGGAATCATGGATTTTGGTTTTATTTCACTTTTAAATTGAAATTAAATAATACCTCATCTATTCCCATTTTATTTGCATAGTTTGATAAACGACGCATATTAAAAATTTAGTCAACAAAAATTATTTTATCTTTTTCTACCCTTAATTTATTAAAATATTAATAAAAGTCATTCATTTAATAAAAAATAATAAATGTTATTATGAAAAAAATAATTGTTCAATGTATATATTTAGAAACCTTATAAACATTTTGAAATATTCAAAAAAGGAATAACAAGAAACTTTTAAAATGCTTTTTTAATTTGTAACTTGAAGAAATAATAATAAATTAAATCAATTTAATAAAAATTATTAAAAGTTATTTTAAAAAATTATAATACTCTCTTCGTCCTAAAAAGATAATCCATCTTTTTCATTTGGTTTGTACTAAAATATAGACCAGTTATTTTTTTGCATTATAGTTAATCTTGTCTATTATATTTTTATTAAATAACCTTCATTAATTCTTAATTATTACTATATTTATTTCATAATACTTATTACATTTGAAGTATTACATCTTTTAAAAAAATAATTAAATTTATTTAAATAATAATAAATTATTGAATAAATTGACTATATTATCTTTAATTTAATACTAATTTTCTAAAAAAATTATTAAATTGAAGTAACAATTATTAGTTATATACAAAGGGTAAACATGAAAAAATAATCTATTTTTATTTAAAATTACAAATGTGACAAGTATTATAAAAGGGAAGTAGTATTTTAATATAATAATTATTCATGTGTCATTTAAAATGGACATAATAGAAAAATTATATAAATAAAGTTGTCTTTTAACCATAATAATTATTATTTCTTAATCGATGTAAAAATAGAAAATGAACTTTTTTTTTTTAAATAGATAGAGCAAAGCAAACTAATAAACTTCTTTAAAAAATATATTTTTCACTGTTTTAAATAAAAACTACCGGATTCAATTTAAAAAAAAATAAGAACCGAAATCGAATTTTAAATGTACAGCTTGGTACGGTTTAAAAGTTGACTACGGAACCAGTTCGATTTTGGGTCGGTTTCCGGTTTGAAACCCAACGGTATCCCTTCCTATATGTGCGTTTAGGGAAAGAGGAAACAATTTGAATTTCAAAATCTTGACAGAACACAACCCATTCATACCTCTGCTCGCCACTCTCAACGGTCAATCTTCCATTTGCGATTTCACTTTACCTTCTGCAAATACGTTTGCAGATTTCGGTTTTTTCGTTTCTCTCAAAGAAGTGTCAAGAAAAATATTTTCATTTGAATCAAAGGAAAATGGTAGTATCCAAATCCAAGTATGAGGAAATCCGGCAACAAAGATTGGAAGAAAACAAGAAGAGAATGGAAGAGCTTAACTTGAGAAAGCTTTGTCAAGATCTCCTTACAACCAGTCCTAAATCTTCTCCAGTAAATTTATAATGTGTTTACTTTTACATGGGTTTTTTCGTGATTAAATTAGAGATCATATGATAATTTTACGTATAAATCAGGTGAAGCAGGCGAAACCAAAGCTTCCTCGGTCACCAAAAGAGTTGGTTCCGGTAAGGAGGTCTACTCGTTTTGCGGACAAGCCCCCTGTTAGCTACAAGGAGGTCGGACTCTCTCTATCTATGTCTAACTATATATGGGGCAATTTGCTGTCTGTATGATATTTTTTGGTTAGCAGCAGTGACACTAAGGCTGTTGCTTGTCATTTAACTTGTGTTTTTGATATTTTATTTTCTTGTAAACTTGAATAACTTGAGTTTTTGGGTCAGGTGGAGAGTTGCTAAAAATTATCGTGTCTTTTTTATAAACAGCCAGCTGTGACGGATTTGAAAGAGAGAGAGAGGGAGAGAAACAAAAAAAGAAAAAGAGAAAAGAGCTGGATAACTACTAAGATGAAAAAGAAAAAAAGATTAAAAAAAATTCTTTTTTTATGCTTTGCATATCCTCTTTTATGAGTAATGAGTTTGTGTTTTTTTCTTCGTCTTCATCTCTTCCTTTGCCATATGTTTATGAGAGAACTTTTTGTTATTTCAGTATTTCCTTGAGAAAACTGAAATTAAACCTTCTTTCATCTCTCATTTCCCAACTTTTTTGTTATTGTGCTCAATTTTGTTCCATAACACATTGGATTGAAACACAAGTGATTTTATTTTGTGGCAGGTTGGACAGGAGCCTTTGGAGAGACCCAGGAGGTTGGATTTTGAACCCATTAGTTCAAAATTTTAAGTATTTTCCAATATAGTTGATAATTTATGCCTACTATGAGATTAACTTGTAGGAGCTATGGTAGTTACCGAAGACAAGATCTAGATAATAGAATATATGCTTCTGACGAACTTAGGGAAGCTGCAATTGATAGAGCAGAACAACTTCAATCGAATTTAGAACCTGGTTTCCCAAGTTTTGTGAAACCCATGACTCAGTCACATGTAACTGGAGGATTTTGGCTGGTGAGAATCTAGTCATTCGCCTAATTAATATTTCATCAAGATTTATGTATAAATGAATTTTCATGTTTGGATCCATTTAAAGCTTGTGGTTTTATTAGTTTTATAATTAGAATACATTAGCTTTATTAGCTATCATCTTTTTTACTTTATGTTTCATTTAGAAATTTTATCAATCTGGGTAGAATTTAGTTGAAACTAACCAATCTATATATTTAGAAGTGTAAAGTTTTAAATGAATTTTCATTTATACACCAAATTTGAAAACAGGTTTGTAGATGGATTTTGAAAATTTGTACCATACAGGTTCTTAGAGTTCAATGTAATTTTTCTTATAACATTTTATGACAGGGTCTGCCAGTTCAGTTTTGCAAGGATAACCTTCCAAAACGTGATGAATATATCATTTTGGAGGATGAGAATGGAGATACATCAGAATCAAAATACCTTGTTGAGAAAACTGGCCTAAGTGCTGGATGGAGAGGGTTTGCTATTGACCATAAATTAGTTGATGGAGATGCATTAGTTTTCCAGCTTGTAAGCCCTAAAGAATTTAAGGTGACTTATCTAACTGATAAACTTATGGTTGATTTATTTCTTTGATCAAGGCCTAAACATTCTTGAATTTAAGTATGGCATAGCCAAATGCACAAATTTACTTTGTTACTTATCTATTTTGTCCCTGTGACACCTATATCTATCTAGGGACATTTTTTTTTTTTAATCAGGAGTTACTATATATATTTTTAAGCTCATCTGGAGCAGAATACAAGGTGAGTGTTAAGCCTAGTAGACTGCGAATCAAATTACAAGGACAATAACCGTAGAAATACATGATAAATGGTGGTGGGGAGAAGAAGTGAACCCATGACTAAATTTCCACCTTAGCCACTGGGCTAAGGGCTCATTGGCTTATCAATGGACCTATTGGCTATATTGCATAAAGTTGTTAATTTTGGAACCTGGTGTAATGAGGCCGTTTAGAACAAAGGAAGGTATTGCTAATCATTCATTGGAAGAAAAAAGCAAAAGAGTCCTAAATAGTAAAAAATTTTAAAATAATAGTGTTACTGATTCGCTGGGTGTGTATTGATACCAATAGGTGTGTACTTTTCTACTAATTTTACATGCATTGCATTAGTTATTGAAGGCGCTTCTAAGTGCAAGGTGCGTTGGGCATAGGCCTAGCTTCTTCCACATAGAGGCGGGCGACCTCTAACAGATGCTCGCCTTCTTGCGTAGGCATGCACCTGTTTCTAGGCACAAGGTCCATAAAATTTATAATTAGTTTATAGTTGAATCACTAGATTGAGTTTACTAAAATTTTTGTGTCCTTTGAGGTTTTTTTTTTTTTTAACAATCCTGAAATCAACTTGGTGAAAAACTAACTATTATGATTATTTGAGTTTACTTGTCGATATTTATTCATGCTTCCTCCCAAAAATTATGCTTCTCAAAAGGTGCACTGCTTTAGCACCTAAAAAGGTTCAGGCTTCTCGCAAAAAGAGAGGAGGGAAAAAAGGTGAGGTTCTCTTTTTGTTTTTGGTAGGAAAACTTCAGGCTTCTTTATTGCATTTTTTCAAGATTACTGAATTATTTATTTAGGCTTAGTTTTGGTTAAGTTGCTCTTTTTTTATTTTTATTTTTTGCCTTTACATTTTGTGTTCTCTCCTTAAAAGTATATTTTAAAAATTTCAAGTTTATTAGAAGGAAAATGCAATACTAAGCATATAGTTACTCTTTATATGTGAACTTTACTTTAAATGAAGAAAGAAAAGACAATACAATATAAAATTTCGTATTCATTCTATCAATTTCATTAACAACTGCTTAATTCCCACAGATTTACATTATAAGGGCATATGAATTGGAAGATAATGAAGACAAGGAAAGTGAAGTAGAACTGATTGAAGACAATCACAACGAAGAAAAGGAAAACAAAGAAGAAATGAATGAAGTCAACAAGGATTTGGACGTCGCACCATTGGATAGAAGAAGTTCTAAACGAATCAAAGCAAGTAATTACTTCTAATCCTTCAAGAAGTTAGTTTGCATTTAACATTATAATGCACAATCATACCTGTAGTTAAAATAATTTTAATTGAATGAAGAAGTAGAAATAAATGGAGACAAGGAAAACCAAGAAGAAGTTCCAAACGAGGACAACAAAAAGGATTCAGACATCATGCAATTGGATAGAAGAAGTTCCAAACGAATCAAAGCAAGTAAGTAATTCTAATCCTTGAAGTTGTTGGTTGCATTTGCATTATAATGCACATAGTTAGAATTGCCTTTACAAGTCATAACTGTGCAGAAATATGTCTTTCTTTTTAGGTTAAATAAATAAAAGACATACATATTTGATTCTTAGCAGGCTGCACTAAACACATCATTCTTTATTTTGGTGTATTAGAGATACTTGAATGGCAATTGATGCGTCAAGTTAAGTTGAATTACTGATCTATCGTCCACTAGCCAAATTGTATCAAATAAATTGATTATATTGGAGCCTTGGCACAACTATGGAGTTGCACTGTTGACTTGGAGGTCACAGGTTCGAATTGTGCAAACAACCTACATTAAATCCAAAAGTGGTTCGGTCGTTCCCCAGATCCTGAGCATACAGCAGGAGCTTCGAGCACTGGACTGCGCTTTTTGTAGTCTTATTTTATATTGAAAAAAATGCTTAGAAAGAAGTGGGAACTTAATTAAAAAAATACTAATACAATTTTGTTCTAAAGAATTCTCTAAGAAAACTTTTCTTGTTTATGAACTATTTATTTAACCTGTCTTATGATTGGAAAGAAAAATTCTGCGTTTTCTGGTAAATTGCAAATTCTCTTACGACTTTATTTTATTTTTTTGGTTTTTTGACTGCTGCATTGATTATTGCCTTTGGCAGGTAGAAAGTAGTGTTTGACAACAAGTTTACTATACGAACAGCAGAAGCTATGGCAGGCAGACCCTTTTGTTTGTGGCCTCTTGTATCACATATGCCAATGCAATGTAAAAAAGGCATCCAATGTCGTCGTTCTGTAGCATAAAAAGTAAGAACTTAACGTGTAACATTATTTTTCTTGATGGCTTTCTTTGGGTCAGCTAAAAACAAATCTTGTAAGTTCAAACAACTAAGAACATGCTGCTTAATGCATACTTTAAAAAAGAAAGAACAAGTCATACAATATTCAAATTGAGGAAATTATTATTTCCTTTAAAAAAGTTTCACACAATTCACTAATGTCTGTTTTTGTTTTTGTTTCTATGGGTCCCTTTTATATGTATGGCACAGCCCAAGAGGGGGGTGAATTGAGTTTTCTATGCAGCGGAATTAGAATGTATATGTAAGATATAGATATTCAGATTAGAATACTCTTACAATACAGTTCTAAGATTAGAAAGACTGTGTGACGTACAGTTATTGAAATTTGAACTGACTCACATGCCTTCTTGCAAAATTAGAACAACTTAGTGAAGAGAAGTTATCAAGATTAGAACAGCTTCACTGAGTTAGTGCAAGATTAGAAAGACTTTACAAAGAAGGATATATACGAATAGAAATTCTTTACAAGCCTTTTTATAACTTTAGAAAATGGGTTATCCTTAAATATCTGAAAAAAGAAAGATTTTAGAATAACTAATTAGAACTTCAGAAGATTATTATGCAGAAATTCAGAATTCTATTTACATATAGAAATAGAGCTTGCTTTACAAGTCAGAACTGAATTTAAATTAATTTTGCATTTTCAGAAATATAAATACCTGTATAAGCTAAAAAATAATCAAGCAACAATTTCAGAAAGAAAAGAAGATAGACACAGTGATTTATAGTGGTTCGGCACTAACTCGCCTACATCCACTTTCCAAATCACAACTTGATATCCTCCACTATATTATCTCTTTTAAAGGGTAAGAGACAAACCAACAGTTACAAGAAAATAGATTTAAACACCTAAATCTAATCTTAACCCACTAGATTTTATAAGTTCTAGTTGACCATAATCATTTTCTATTTTACAGAGATAAGAAAACTCAGATTAAGACTTTTATATCTCACTCAAAGAGAAGGTTGCTTGAACACCTATAATCTACAGCTTCTAAACTAAGTTGTTACACAAGTATTTTTCTTTTAAAATATCTCTAACCACAACAGATTACAAAGAAATCTATATGAAAAGAGAGAAATGCAGAAATAAGCACAGAAGAACAGAGATACAAATTTTAAACTCAGAAACACAGATCTGTTCTTCAGAAAGAGATGAAAACAGAAAGCTTTTCACTTGAACAATATATCTTGAGAAATAGAGATGAAAAGCAGAAGTTCTTTTCACTAAAAATAATTTTTCTTGAAGAATAGAGATGAAAAGAAATAAATCAGAAATCTTTTCACTGGGATGATTTTTCTTAAAGAACAGAGACGAAAAGAAATCAGAGAGGGATTAAAGAGAGAGCTTTGAGAGATTTTGAATGTCTGGTTAATGGCTCAAACTCTTGTCCAACATTGAGAAGGAGAAGCAGAAATTCTTTTATAGGGAGATGAAGATAGTTTACCATTTGATAGAGAAAATTTGAATTTAATGAGACTGTCACAAGTCTTGGCAAAAGTGATATGAGGCCGGGGGGTGGGTAATAAATGACTTTATCTTTTGTTTAACACATTGATGGTAGGTAGAAATAAATGAGAAAGAAAGATGCACTAAATCAGGGTGGTTTTGAAAACAGAGGACAGTTTAGCTGTAACAAAGTTCTGACATCAGAGTTCAGAATCTCTGCTGCATATCAGAAAGCAATTAATAGCTGTTTTGAGAATATTTACTCCAACAATCTTTTAGAAAGAAAAACGTGGAGAGGAAGTTTTGTTCAAATCTTTCAGCTTTTCATACTTTAAAATATTTAAAATAATTTTTGAATGAAAGAGAGAGAGAAAAAGAGCGTAATTTGTGCTTATAATCATTTCTCTCAATCCTACATTAATTGCTTAAGTTACATACCAACTAAAAGATGCTTCTCCAAGTCTTCATGGCCTTCAATCATATGTAGGAAATTAATTTCTTCAATAAATTTTAATAACAGAATCTGCATAAGACAAATTTTAGCACAGAAATAATATATATAAATTTATTTGATTTTAAGATAATCATCAAAATCAAGTGGAGAATTAACCCTTGAACCAACAGTTTCTTTATTTATCTGGTCAATAGCTAATTTAACATTTTTTATCTTTTGAGAAAATATATAAAGCTAACTATATTTTTTAGTTTTCAATATATTTGATTTTTTTTATCGTGAATTGTAACGAAATCTGGATGTTTTATTTAACTTGGTTTTTGCCTCTATACATAAAAATGACATGAACATAAATTGATAGGTTTGTTCCAAGATAATTTTGATATTTTCCCATTTGTACTTGTAGACGAAGGAATTAATTTTAAAATTAGTAGAAGGATTTAGACAAGACCTGAATTCAACTTTCTCTTTTGATACAGTGTTTTAGGACCTCCCTTCCAACTAAATCGCGGTATGGTAACCAAGATACTTTCTATGGTCATGTGTTTGCCGCTATTGACCTAGAAATCTGAAATTCTAGACAGTGGTAACACTGGCTTTAATATTTTTTGTTTGCTTGTGTTCATTCTATTTGAATCAGAAAATACACCCAATATTTTTTGAAATTACCTCAATAAGAACTGCATTGCCTAGAATAAAGGGAGTTAATGAACCGCATCATAGTGTCTGAGAGAAAGAAGAAGATGACATTAGCAAGTGACAGTCATGCTTGATATGTCACAAATTACGTGCCAAGTTAGCAAGGAAACCCAAGAAGAAGAGAAGAAAAATTGTTCAAACAGAGCTTTTATTTCCAGGTTTAGACTTGTCTTGATAGAACTTGTTCAATTTTAGAAGCTTATTCTCGTACAAGGTTTGACTTTCTTACTCAAGAAGATTTATTATGATATTTAATCATAAGATCATCAGCTGCTTGTTAAAATTACGCAATGAATATATTTTTTATTAGAAACTCCATAGGTTGAAAAGTTAAAATGATGATGCATGCAATACAAACTCCAAATGGGTAGATGGTCAGATAAATATGTGCAAATTATACAATACCACAAGATTTTTTTTTCTTAATAATGTCTGGAGTGAAAATATGCTTTTAGCCAATTATATTGCTTGGAAATCTTTAATATTAATGAAGTTGATTTATGACTAAATACATAAATTTATTCCTGGATTTTATATTTTGAAAGAGAAAGAAAATAAGAAATGAATGATTGTATTATTCATTTTCTCTTGAATTGACAGAAAAATAAAAGCGGTGATGGAAAAAGAAATATATTTCCCTTTATTTGAAAATGCAGAAACATTTTCCTTTACTTGAAAATGCACTAATTATAGAAAACTATATTATTATAAATTTATAATTTCATCCTTCCTGATTAGTAAACAGTATTTAAGTTTTAACTTATATTTGGAATAAGATGTAATTAAAGAAAAGGATTGAAAAAAGAGGAAAAAATAAAATTAAAAAAAAATCAAGTTGATGACGTAGAAGTAACTTTATGTTTTAGTGTGCAATCAAACCATTATAGAAGAGGTAGCACAACTAAATTCCGATTTGAATCTGTTGATCAGGCCAAACCGGCTTTTTTGATCAATTTACTGTCAAAACTAGCGACTTTGACCATTTCTTGTTCTGCGATAATCTTGAACTGAAAAACTGATTATTTCAAGGTCTGAAAACACACGTTAGAAATATAAAATACGAATGGCTTAATATATAAAAAAATACTATCAACTTTTTAATTTATCGTAGTCACTCTAAAATGACTCTTATCCATTGGATAATGCCATGTTCTTGATACATTAGCACTCGAGAATAGCTTTAAGGTTAGGGTTTACAACAACAACAACAAAAAAATTTAGAGATGCCATTTTATTAATATTAATTAATGATTCTGGATATTTATTTCCAGTCCTTTCATCTATTTTTTTATTTTGCTGTTAAAATGTATGAAAAGACAAAAATAAGCTCAATTGAAAAAAAGAAAGAAAGAAAGTTAAATTAGCAACAAACAGGGCAGCGTATCAGTCTATTCTCATTACACTCACCACGTTTAACCATCTTCTTTTGCTCAACATCCAAGACTTTGCAACTTCCATTACACTCCATACACACCTAACTCCTCCACACTCTCCAGCAAGTTGTTTACGAATCCCATGAAATAAAATCTCTAATTTCCCTTCCTCATCTAAATCAGCACCACCAAACACCAATCAGTCTTCCTTTAAGGAACACAAGTGGAACTTTCATTTCTTTTTTACCCATTAGCCGTCTTAGCTCCTCCTTAAAACCCGAATCCAATTGAAATATCTCTTTCAACAAGATGAATGTGATGTGATTAAATAATTGACCTTACAATGTTACAATCCTCAAAAGTTTTTCTAATTCCTCAATTTATTTGTGTAAATCACAACTGCATTATCCCCTCCAGGCTGGCATTATGGATTCCAATTCTTTGGCGTTTTATAAATTTAGAGATTTTGATGTTTGACAAAAGATTATGTCCCACCAGAAGTCTTGGCTTTTCTAAGTATAGAATTGTTAGATTTAAAAACTGCTCTTGGACTAAAATCTGAAATTTTCTTTACCTAATTATCTTTCCCACCAAAATTCTTGGCTTTTCTTGGCGACCCAATCTGCTTCAAGAACTTTAGTGGACTTCTTTCCTCTATATCTGCAGACCCACGAACCAAAACCATAGTTTTAGGGCATTTCTGGGAATCATTCGGAATGGGTATTCCTCCTCCTCGTTCAAGATCTTCCATGAGTTCCCAAGTATTTATAACCTCTGGTTCTTCTTCAACCGGTGACCCCTGCTGCATTTTCTTAATCCAGTTGGTAAGATGGGAGTTCCCCATTCTCTTTCTCATTGTTGTAGTCGGCTGCGGTCTTGTATTTGGAGGTTCGCCTGGAGTTAACTGTTGTGTTTGGAGACGTAGAAGAGATAGAAAGAGAACAAATTAGAAGGAAAGTGAATTTCAAAAACCATTAATTAATATTGATTAAATAGGAGAATGACCTATTTATTTGAGTCGAACCTTAAAGACGAATTAATTATTATATCGAAGGAAAGGGAGGGGGATGGTGATATTCCTCGTCCATTCATTTAATAGTCACGAGTAAAGTTGATGCACAAGAAATACCTGCCCACGCTGAACTAATATCTATTTCTTTTATTTATTTCTTCGATTTCTTATTTCCTTTCTGCATTCAACTTTGATGTGAATTATGCTTCTCATGGTCGTTTTTTGTTTGGATGGACTAAAGGAATCTTTGACAAACCTATTTAGACCAGCTGCAAATGAAAATTTAGTTTAAGTTTTCACCTGAAGCAAAAATTTATTTGTTACAAACCGATAAACAACAATGTTCGGAGAGTTTAATTCGTAGCAGATGGTCATAGTTTTGCCGTTTGTTCGCTGAAGGTTGGATCAATACAAACAACCACCTGTAAAATTTATATCATAAAACATTGGTCTTTTTGCAAGAGAATAAGCAAATGTGCAGAAGATGAGCATGGAATATGGAGAGGACGGCTGCATACCTTGCCAACACTTTTGCCCGAGTGAAGATACTCAACAGCATCTGAAACAGCTTGGACACCATTAAATCTTTTTGGGTCTACAGAAACCTGTTATCATTGAATTAGAAGTTAATCAGATCAGTTCGCGCCCGGATTACTCTAGATGACTGCATGAAATAAATGTGGGTAAAACGATCTCAATAAATATGCAAGGAAATATTACGCAAGCTCTCGAAAAGACTGCACATTTTAACGAAAAAGAGAGTGGCATAAAACAGAATGAAAGAATAACCTTAAGCTTTCCTGTAGAGAAAAGATTAAATAGTCTGTCCAGATGCTGTTGCCATAAGTGACCATATTGCATTAAGAAAAATCCAGCCTGCAACCATCGGCATTATCAAAACTACATCAACTAATAGATAAAAGGCTGATAGCATTTGCTTAATCTAGTAAATAAACGCAACGCTCCAATCGGTCAGCCAGACATGCAAACCAAGCATTCACAATTACCCATATGAAGTAGATTACTGAGAAGTCTCTAATATTGAGGAAGAAGCAAATGTTGATTTTAGAAAGAATATTTTGGTACAACTTAATTACATTGCTTTAAGTTTAGTTATGGGAGAGTGGAAATGATTGGAATTCTTTGTGATTTTCACAGGCCATTGGCTGTTTTTATCATTGGCATTGGACAAAGAAAATACTTTGAATTTCCTGATATAGTTATCTTCAATAATTGCTAATCAGTTAAATCATATATTAAGTTAGTGGACATGGGCAACTAATCTTGGGAAGTGTTACCAGCCATGCCAGACAACTGCACTATTTAAAGATGCAGGCTGTTGTTGCAACGTATGCAGAAAGAGCAAAGTCAATAACCTATAGTCAAAATAGGTTTAGATGAATCTGTCTAAGGAAATGTGTAAGATGCTATATCAGACCTGATTTCCAATGCTCAAAATCAAAAGTAAAGAGGAGCCTCTCATTTTATGTACTAAAAAAAAATACAGCTTGGAAAGGTACAGGAGAAGCTGCAGCCCATAGACATTAAGCTTATTCTACAAAAACTGTGGATATGTAGCCACAACCATCAGACAACTACCAGATCCTGTAGTAAAGGGATTAAACTAGTCAGCTTCACGTAAGATGAAACCCTCAAGAACAAGGAAAACCTCAACATAAGATGAAACTCTCAAGAATATAGAAAACCTTTGCATATAGAGGGAGAGAATTACCCTGCTGGAGAAATATCCTACCATTGTGACAAGAAGCCAAAAATGATCAAAGGCAACACTTCCAAGCTTAGGTATTTGAAAGTAATGGTACGTTTAGCTTTCTCCAAACTGCGGGAAGCTCAAACCCTATTTTTCCTTCCCATTCCCCGAAAAAAAAAGCAAAGAAAAGAAAAAGGAAAAAAAAGAGTTGGGGAAAGATAGTGGGAGAGGAAGAGGTGGTTGGACATAAGTATACTCGCAGCACGCATGCTCAATGGCAAAGGAGGAGCATGAGCACCAAAATAATATGAAAGTCTACATATAATGGGGACTCTATCCAGGGAAAGTAATACAAGGGTAATTGAGCTAGAGTAAGCTTTTAGGAGAGTTGATTAACTTTCCAGACACTCAACCAGTGAATGATCAAAGCACATATATGGTCTAAAAGATACATACCACAGTTTGGCTTTTTGCTAAAATCTTCTCACAAAGCCCAGTATAATTTGATGGCATCCATCCATGCTCTCCTTGATACTGAAAATGAATATAAAGTCATATACAGCAATCCCAATGGTGAAAATACATAACTTTAAAAATTCATGGGGACTAGAACTTTGCAATTTATAAGATAAATTCACACCAAATGCGTTGCTTTAGCTTTTCTAGATTGAAGACTGATACCAAATAAGCAGTGAAATGGTACTCTACAATAATTTAAGGTGAATCATATAATTGATCATATTTTCATTATTCAATTTTGAATAGGAATATGCATCATTAAGTTGACCGCTAGTTTGTTATAAAATCTAAACTCAATACGAATTGTCCATCAACTTCCACAAGTATGATAATTAATATTAGGCCTATTGCATAAATTACCCCTGAACTTCAGAGTTTTATGTCAGTGGCACCCTAAAGTTTTGGAGAGATCCATCGATGCCTCTGAGGTTGCAATTTTTGTTATAAATAAGCACCTTCAGAGTCATGATGGGTCTCTAAAAGCTGCAATTAAAAGTTGCATCCATCGACATCAAGGTGCAAGGTTATTACTAAAAATTACAACTTTAGGGACCCTATGGATCTCTTGAAAACTTTGAGGTACCACAAGGATAAAATCCTAATTCATTTCTTTAGAGCAATTTCATACATTAGCCCATTAATTTTATTACATATAAACATTAGTTGTCTAACATGAGATGGATGTTGGAATGGTATTTGCAGGTGTAACAAAAAATGACAATGAAAAGAAATAAAAGAAATACTCAAAACACCAACTATCTAGGAAGCTTGCCGAGAAACAACCTGGGAAATCATTCCAATCACAATAAGTCGTCCGTGGACTGCTAAAGAATTTAGACACAGGTCAAACATGTCACCTCCAACAGATTCATAAATGACGTCAACACCTTTAGGAAACTCCTTCTCTAGAACCTGTAAATTGAATGTCATAAGTAGTCCCAAAAATAAAATAATATATTAAAAATTGCAGAAAAAAAGATGCTAATGGTGCATGAATCCTTTGAAACTTCGTTTTTGCATGTATAAAAATTTAATTATTTTTCAACTTTGTGCGCGTCATGAAGCTTAAAATTTTTAAATTCGAGTATATCATTGTCAGTAGCCACTATCTTCTGTTTCAAGCTTTTGTTTTTATTAATTCGAAAGATGGGACTTGTTATAGGTCCCTTAACCAAATTAAGGAGGAAGAAACAATGGTTTTATGTTAAGTCACAGGATATTTGGGATAACTTAAATGAAGTTATTGGTTCATTTCGAGCCAGTAATTCTCATGAACTGAACCTCCACCAGCGAACTCTTTCGCACAATATGACATGAAAGGATAGAATAACAAAATCAAAGATGACAAGTATGAAGTAAAGGTGCATACAGTTTTTATATTTTCAGCTTTATAATCTATGACTCGATCAACTCCCATTTCTTTCAACAGCATTGCCTTTTCCTTGCCTCCACAGGTCGCAACTACTTTATTTCCTGCCAACTTTGCAAGCTGCACAGTTAACAGTTCAAAACATGTACTTGTTTCCAACGCAAAAACGAAGGGGGAAAATGAAGAATGAAAGAACAAGTTTATTTTATGCTAAAACCATGGAAGATCACAATTAAATAGCAAAAATAAGTCACAACTGAAAAATCAAACAAACTCTCTGCCAGAAAAAAGAAATCCATGTACGTAAAACAAGATGGAATGAGCTTGTGAAAGAAACACACTGAAAAGCTAAACTCCCAATAGTCTAAGGTGTGCAAGCTCAGGAGTAGTGATTATCATAATTAATTAATATTCGGATTGGAGTCATTATACCCAAGCGAACAAGTAGAATTCTCTCTCTCTCTACGTATAAAACACATTGAAAAGCTAAACTCCCAACAGTCTAAGGTGTGCAAGCTCAGGAGTAATTTTCCTGATTATCATAATCAGTTAATCTTTGGATTGGAGTCATTGTACCCAAGCAAACAAGTAGAATTCTCTCTCTCCTGATTATCATAATTAATTAGTCTTCGATTGGAGTCACTATACCCAAGCAAACAAGTAGAATTCTCCCAACAGTCTAAAGAGTGCAAGCTCAGGAGTAATTTTCCTGATTATCATAATCAATTTATCTTCGGACTATCAATCTTCGTATTTGAGTCATTATTACCCAAGCAAACAAGTAGAGCTCTCTCTCTCTCTCTCTCTCTCTCTCTCTTCTTTTTGGAAAAAAGAAAGATTTCATTGCAATGAGTGGTGCTGTAAGGAGGTCATAACTATAAGGATTCAGTGTGCGAGAGTTACAGTGAAGTTCCATTTGAACAAGCAATGCCAATAAACGACAAAGCAAAAACAGCAACTGATTTGATTCATCATCCACTCTTTTGAACATAAACAGAGTAGCAAATGTGAACAGTTCAAATCATTCATAATTGTATGCTAAAACTACTCATCAAACTGGTGTGCAAATGCAAAAATGTGGAGATATATCGGATGAAGTCACTAAAATTGGAATTTGAAACTTGTTTGTTAATGTTGATAAGTTCTGGTAAATTTTACAAATCAATCATAATTTTCCTTTTCTTTATAAAATAATCATCAAGATCAACATATTTGATTATTTTTCATCTTTAGACTGGGCAAAATGTATCATCAATGCAGATACAAGAATAAACCTAGTGGCTTTTCCTGAAAATTCAATTCCTTTGATACTCAACCAAAGAAGTTTAAACACAATGTCTGCAACGTAAAGCCTCATCTTGCATTGGATTGAGCAACAATTTAAAATAATATTGATTACATGTCACATTTGTTTGAGATTATTACTAACTGTAGAAGATTCTTTTAAGATATAGAGAAGTATTTAAACTGATAAAGAACTAGCCCGGAATGACAATAAGCACACATGACTGCGGTAACAAAGAACATTCAAAACATATACTAAGACACACATTAAACTTGTTTGTCAAAGGATTAGTAAAATTTAACCTGGACAGCAAATTGCCCAGTCCCTCCTGCAGCAGCAGTGACAAGAACTACTTTTCCAGATTCCATCTGTCCAGCCTAAAAGTTCCTTAAGAGAAAAATATTGTTAGAAGAAACAAATGTAGTGCTTGATGAAGGTTTTAAGTTAGAAAACCACGAGAACTGTCAAGGAAAAAAAATTGAGGGAAGGTTAACTTCCACATCTAATACAAGAAAAAAGCAAAACCTTTTCTAGAGCAATTGAAGCTGTTAATCCTGAAGTAAGCATAGCAACAACTTCAGGATCCAGTCTTGGCACGGGAAGGATGTGTTTTGCAGGAACCTGAGTTGCATGCATCATCATGATCAGAAAAGCCAGTGGTAATAGCATACGTTTTACAATAAAATAGAAATTGAAACTTTAAAAAGTAGGGATAGAAGATGAAGCAACTCTTTCTAGTCATTAAAACGAATGTTATCAAGGAAGTATACCACTGTAAATTCAGCATAACTTCCAGAATAAATATATCCAGCAGGAGTACCAACTTTTAAGTCACAAACAGATTCTCCCAGTGCTGCAATTATTCCCACTGCCTGAAAGGAGAATTAAAGGGACCTTAAACATCTAAAGTTGTATTGGTTTCATCATAATTGCCAAACCCATGACCAAACACAGAATGAAGACATGATCAAATTACATCATCACATTCTATTATGCACCTCAAAACCAGCGTCAAATGGAAGTCGGGAACGAATGTCATTTTTTTTTCCAAAGAAATATCGTCCAGAACTGAAGTTTACCTGCATGCAAATTCATAGCAAGTTGTTGTAAAAATACACAGGCACATTAATGCATGTAAAGACTATCAGATTGAGAAATGACATGTGAGCGACATAATTTGTCCCAAAAGGAGGGACAAAGCCTTGGTATGGTGACACTTGATAACTGTGGAAATGAAGGCAAAAAGCTTTAAATGAGACTTCCTTTCCTCACAATTCTACCTTTTAACAAACTTTTCTATAAATATCAACAGAAATTCCAAGTAGTTTAACATGCGGTCAATTTGGGAGTTACAATCCAATTTTGTAAGAGTTTTCATTTATAACAACTAAATCTTATAATAATACTAAGAAATCCAAATATAGTGTGGATTATTAGTGGCACACTTGTTCTCTAATTAGAAATTTGAAAAGGGCACTGCTGGGTGCCACAGACTATTATCCACAGCAGCCCTCAGGGGGTTTGTAAAAATTCAATTTCATTATATTAAATATATTTACAGCAGACAGAATATAAAAATAAACTGAATATCATAAAAAAAAAAGTTAATTGTATCTTTTTATCAATACAATGATTATTTTGTTCAGAGAAAAACTAAACTTTTTTACTATCCAGACAATTTTCAACACCTAGCAGACTATCTGACATACACTGTCATCATTTTATTAAAAAATAAAAAATTTATAAAAGAGTACATTTTCTATGTTGCAGCCTCAACCTGTCAGACTATAAGCCCCAGTATTTTCCATTTAAAAATGAGACACAAAGGGCACCCAAAATGACTAAGACACTATTAGGATCCTAGTTGCAAGACAAGGTTGGGAGTTGTCTTGGATCCCACATTAGAAGTATAGGATTTCAAAATGGTATTTATATGAATATGGACTCTCCAACCTCAACAGCTAGCTTTTGAGGTATGATTCTCCAAGGTCAAAATAATTGGTATTAAAGCCAACCACCTCTTCTCCCTGTTGCAATCGAGGATGGTGACTCTGGAATTGCAGCTTTCGCCCTGGCATAGGTGGTGATGTCAGTATTGCATTGTTCGCCCAGGGCTTGGGGGGCGGGGTGGGCTCTGTCTTATCTTAGATCCAAAATTGGAAGCATGAGATTTGAATGTGGGGTTTATATGAACTTGGACTGTATAACCTTAATGGCTAGATTTTGAGGTATGATTCTCCCAAGGTCATAATTGACGCAGGTCATCATTGGAAGTTCTGACAGGATTAGGTAGCTCCTCTTAATTCTGACCTAAGTTTCAAGTATGATGGACAGCTTATCTCTCCCCCAAAATGATGAACTGCAGAGCATGGAAAACTATATTTTCCATGAGCATCTCACATATGCAATGTGCAAACACAAGGGACTAGTTTCTCATTTGACTAATAACACATACACCACTGTTAATACAGATGCGTGCACGTGAAGGCACAGTTCCCCAATCAACAAATTATGCATATTACAGTTAACTCTCACACAAAAGCACAGCCCACATATACTAGTACATTCTCCTTTAAAAGAGGAATAGGGAATTCTAGACTTTGTGAAAGATAGAGGAATAGAATAAGATGTACTGATATAGAAAGAAAAAAATAATTCAAAAGAATAAAGTTTATCTTTTCAAGTTGAGCCACAAACTTACATCACTAGCATTTACACCAGCATAAATGACTTTCACTAGAACTTGATGTGGTCCGATGTGTAATGGCAGTGGTGTGCGTACAATGCAGGTAGCGTTGCGGAAATTATGGTCCAACGTATGCACAACTCTGCAGAGAAAATTAAAATTTATTAGTAAGCAACTGTCAGAAACTGTTAGGGTAAGACTTGTATTTTGAGGTGCTCATGATAATGTGAATTGGTTACAAGTTTTACACACATAATTCCTATGAGAAAGAATAGGAGCGAGATTACAAGAACATCATATCTTACAGCAACAGGAGTGAGATTTACGGTTAAGTTCAAACCACCACACCAAATGACGCTAAACTGAATTAGACAGCTCGATTCCATTCAGCACTAAACGGTTGGGAAAGCCTAAGTGAATTCTTATTTCATACTTAAAACAAGAAGGAAACAAGGAGCAATAAAAGCAAAAGAGTAAGTGGAAGAAATAAAAATAGCTGTTGCAGATGTATAATTAATTGAACAATTGATGTAAACTTATTTAATTGGTTACTCCTTGTAAAATGCTCAGCAACATGGTTATTCCAGAGGATAACACACACTGTTAGGTGACAGCTAACAAGCTCCTAAAATTACTCATGCTTAGCTGTATGCATTGCCAGTTTGACTGGTTTGAGCTAATGTTGGATTCAGACTGCAACTTAAAATTTTGTAAATTTCAAAACAAGCAAAACTTCTTTTGAATATTAACTAAACTAGACCAAACCAAACTAAAAGAGTACTTTTTGGTTAGTTTCCAAAGTTGTTTTCTTAGCATCCTTATCATCATTTTATTTCCTTGAATTATGCTTTATTTGTTAATCCTTATCTCATTGTTTATGTTGATGATATGGTTGTAACAGGAGATGATGAAACAGAAGTTGCTCGCCTGAAAAAACTACTGGCTCAAGAATTTGAGATTAAGGATTTAGGAAGTCTAAGATACTTTCTTGGTATTGAGGTTGTTAGATATGATAAAACGATCTTCATTTCTCAAAGGAAATATATCCTAGATCTCTTGGAAGAAACAGGTGCTGGTAGGGGTGAGCAGAATTTCGAAAAAACCGAAAAATCGAACCGAACCGAATCAATTAATTTCAGTTATTTGGTTCGGTTTTTCGGTTTCTGGAACAGTTACAGTTTTTAATTGGGAAAGATTTTGAATTTTCGGTTTGGTTCGGTTTTGGATAAAAAATTACAGTTAACCGAACCGAACCGTAAGTTAAAATGCTGCGTTTTACTTTACACAGCTAAAATATTAAACTGTGTTTTCCTTTCCCTTCTCAATCCCTGTCCTGTTGTCCAGAGCCTCTTCTTCTCAGCTACTCAGATTTGCGCCGCACCAAACCACTTTCTTCTCTATTCTCAATTCTCATAACTGATCCTCTTTTCCGGCTAAAATCATTGAATGAAGCTGCTGTCTACTCCAATCAGGTTAGTTTTTTTTCACTTTCTTTTGTGTTCTTTTTGTTTCATATTTTACTTTTTTTTTTTTAAATCGATTTATTTGTTTTTTTTTTTTTGCTTTTCCTTTCATGTTTTATTTTCCTTTTACTTTGAAATTTGAACATTAGCTCTATTTTTTTTTTCTTTTCATTTTGATATTCTTTAACCTTTTCCTTTCAATTTTTTGTTTTACATTTTTATTTGAAGCTGTAGTTTCATTTTTTTTTTGCTTTCAATTTTTGAATTTATTTTTTGTTTGTTTGCATGAAGCTTTTTCTTTGAATCTGTAATTAATTTTTTTTTTTTTTGCTTTTGCTTTCAAATTTCAATTCTGGTATTTATTTTTTGTTTGTTTTCATGAAGCAGTACTTTACAGTTTACACAAAAAAACCCACTCAAAAGAAAACGATTCAAAGAGTCAAATGAGTAAAAAAATAATTTTGGATATTCGGTAACCAAACCGAACCGAGGTTACCAAAATAATTTCGGTTTGGATTGGATAGTTTAAAAGTAATATTTCGGTTTTTGGTTTTTCGGTTCGGTTTGGTTTAGAACTGAACCACCCGAATGCTCACCCCTATATGCTAGGATATAAGCCATCTAATTCTCCAATTATAGTCAATTACAGATTGCAAGCAGGACTTGAAAATATAATTGATTTAGACCAATATCAGAAATTGGTTGACAGGTTGATTTATCTCTCATATACTAGGCCTAATATTTTGCATATGTCGTTAGTCTTATTAGTCAATATATGCATGACCCTTATAACTCTTACCTCGAAGCTGTTTTCCATATTTTAAGGTATCTGAACTCTGTCCCTGGAAGGGGGGCATATTTTTTTCAAAGCATGGTCATCTTAGAATTGAAGCCTATACTGATGCAAATTGGGCTAGATCTCTAGATGACCGAAGATCGACTTCAGGCTATTGTACTTTTGTTGAAGAAAATCTGGCTACTTGGAGGAGTAAAAAGCAGAATATAGTACTCATTCAAGCGCAGAAGCTGAGTTTAGAGCCATGGCTCTAGGAGTTTGTGAAATGTTGTGGGTGAGAGTTAATGAGTGAATTGAAACTCTCGAAGTTTGGGACCTCAACCTTGTTTTATGATAACAAGCCTGCTATTAGCATTACTCAAAATCCAGTTCAGCATGATAGAACAAAACACTTTGAGATTGACAGACATTTCATAAAAGAGAAAATCAATTAAAGTGTCTTGAAACTCACTCATGTGACATCAGATAATCAACTAGCGGATATCTTCACTAAGCGGCTAAGTAGCAAAATCTTTCAAAATTTAGTATGCAAGTTGGGCATGCTTAATATCTATGCGCCAACTTGAGGGGAGTGTTGTCTAGTAGGTTTTTTTATGGGTTATTTCTAATCTGAAGTGTAAAGGGTAGAAAAGGTATTTTACATATACTTCCTATGTATAAATAGGTATGTAAAATCAATCAACAGAAAATTCTCTCTTCACAGAAAAACAACACCAACCTTATGTGGCCACACCTCCATCTTAACATCCTTATCTCTGCAACATTCATCTTTGAACATGTTGAGCATTCGAGGCCCAACATTCACTCCCATATAATATTGCAAGTCTCACTATCATTCTATAAAACTTGCCTCTTACCTTATTAGATATATTTCTATTAGAATCCTAAATAAAAAAAGGAAAACTAAAAAATTTCTAATTTTAACTTAGATGCTCCTGCATCATTCTCCTCGTGTTTGAAAAGAACTCGACTCCAATAAGAAAATTTTAGATATATCGACCAACATAATAGGATCAATTCGCATAAACTTCTCCTCATACTACCATGTGCTTAGGGCTTTTGCAAGAGCAAATAACATCACAAGCCATTCACCGGGTCAAATCCTCAATCATTCGTCACATCTAGCTAACTCAGTTTGTTGGGGCTAATTGCCCTACCTTGACGTCTACCATTACCAAGCATCATTTAGAACAAAGAAAAAGAATACTGTAACTTCAAATCTTTTAAACTCTGATACCATTTGATTTGCTGGAAAAGTCTAGTGCAATTCATTCTCAATAATTAGACTAGAATAGCTTGATTTTAGTTACAACAAAGTAACATAATTGGTTTCAAAGATATCCATAGAATTAAAATTATTTATCAATAGAAAAATTAGAAAAATACAGTATATAAAATGATTGTTGTTCTCCTATTTTATTAATTAGGACAAATCCCAATTTTATGTCGAAATGTATTCCTAACAGTTAATACTATATTAAATAAGAATCCTAAATAAAGAACGAAACCCAAATATTCCTTATTAATTAACATACTATCTAGGAATCCTAAATAAAAAAAAAGGAAAGAAAACTAAAAATCTTCTATTTTTAACTTGGATGCTCTTGCATCATTGTTTCTCTCTATTTAATTTGTTATTCGTTTTCATAGATTCCAGTGGATTTGAGTACAATAGTATCGTCGAAGCAACCTTCAAGGGTTTTTCTTTGGCCACCTTAGATCTATCATTGTAGATAATCCATAGTGAGATTGAAAACTAATTGGAATCAGATTCTATTGGTTTTACTCATTCGTTCTACACCTAAAAATTTGTGACTCTAATATTTATACCCGCTCATTCTATTTGTTCTTTATTGGAGAAAAAAAAAAAAGACATTGATCACAATAACATCAATATTCTATGCAATGCAATTTTGCTAAAGGGAAAGATTGATTTTCAGCAATGTAATTTGATTTTGGGTTTATGTTTGATAGAAAAAAATTTCCAAAAATAAATTATATCTGAGAAGAGATTGTCTCACATTTTCTCAAAGCTCTGAGGAAGTTCGAGTTTTACTGGACCTTGAAATGACACTCTTTCCCTAGAAGATGACACCCTTTTCTTGGAAGGTGAAGAACCCACTAGGTATTTTTCTTGTTCTGCCACAGTGGGCCAATACTCCATGCCCCTACGATTTGTAATCCAAAGACAAGAGGAAGCTTTGCTCTCATCACTGATAAGCTCAAAAGCACCTAAAATTATGCACACATTGGAATTTAAAATTTTGTTTTGAGGGGTTCAAGGAAATAACATTATAAAAAAAAAGATGTTCAATGACCATTGATATAGCCATAAAGTAGAACCCTCAAAGAACCTTAACAAGCAAATAGTACATGTTTAAGTAGTAGCAATCTAGTAAATTGTGTAATATTTTCAGGAATTGGAAGTAATTTCATTGCAAGAAAAGTTTGCCATAAAGTATACCTTTGATCACCATTTGCATAGGAACAAAGCCCCCCATCATCTCAACAAATTTAGCACCCGCTTTTACTCCCATCTCAGTTTCAACAAACTGCATCCAACTTGTTGAAATAAATGAAATAGTAAATACAAACCCCATATAATAGGTGGAATTGGAGTATTTTAAGTCAAAATGGTATCAGAAAACCAGAAAAAGAAAATACATCCTAAAAGAATAAAATTAATTTAAGTGAAATAGCCAATGCCAATGGAAGTCAGTTTCATATTGTGCATTTTTTGCAGTCATATGGAGTCTTTCTATGTAGAGAAATAAACATATCTTTCAAGAAAAGCATGTCCATTAATCTGTTATGAGACAAGGTGGTCTTTTGGGATTCTATGTAGGCTTATGCTTCTGGAGCTTGAACTTTATCAAACTTGATTGGAGGGTAATATTGTTATGGAGCTGCAACATTTAGTTAGTATAATTTATTGTTATGATAAGGATCAGTTTCTTTATTGGCGGCTGGTGGTTAAACAAGTTATTTATTGTAATGGGTAGTTATTATTGAGTACTAAGTAGTTTTAGCTTTGCATTAAGATGTTTAAAAGGCTGTGAAATGAGGAAGAATGTGAGCAGAATCTTAAACTAAAACTCAGAGACGATAGAGTTCTCTCTTAATGAGCTCTAAGATATTATAGGCATCTCTCCTGACGAGCCCTAGAGATTGTAGATTTCCCTCTGTTGTGATATATTGTTGTATGTATGGGTAATATAATTTAGGTGTAAAGGGTAGCTTAGGTATTTTGAAAATAGCCTACATCTATAAATAAGAGTGAATTGTATCTCATTTGTTAAGTAAGAAGCAATAAAAGCTCTCTCATTACACATAAAATCAACATGGTATCAGAGCTTAAAACTACCTTTCGTCAGCCTAAACACAGTTGAGTGAGAACAGTAGAGAGAGAAAAACCCTAGCCTAGGTTGAAGCTACTGCGACCACAGGAGAGAGAGTGAACTGTCATCGCCTAGACCAGGTGGAAGAAGAGTCGCCGGTCGGCCTTTGCCCGCTTTCCGGTCACCAGCAGACGCCGAGCGTGGGCTCACGCGCCGCCGACAGGTTCTGCCATCTTCTTCACGCGCCGACGCGTGGTGCGTACTCCGGCCACTTCTCCAGCAGCGTCGCCTTGGTGTTGCGCCTCCTCCTAGACTATTTTCCTGCATTGGTTCTTGTGTTTTCGGGGCTGTCTTTTGGGTTGCACCATTTTTCGAGTGTTTTTTACGGTATTCAGACCTAATTTCAGTAGTTTCTGCTGTCTTTTGACAATGGGTGATTGGATTGACACTAAAGTTGGTGCTTCATATGACAACCCGTCATTACAAATCAGTCCGGTAAAGCTAAATGGTACAAATTATCTTGCATGGTCTAGGTCATGCCTATTGTTCATTAAAGCTAGAAGGTTACAAGGCTATATTAGGGGTTCTAAAGCCTCACCCGCACCTGAAAGTGACGCTTATGACAAATGGGACTCTGAAAACTCATTAGTTATGTCCTGGCTTATAAATTCTATGGAGCCTAGAATTGCTAATGGGTATTTGATGTTGGATACTGCAGCAAA
>CANUEX010146871.1:0-18316 GCA_948099535.1 Jatropha multifida | reverse complement strand
ACTGAGTTAAACTATTTAAATTCGGTTTTCGATTCGGTTCGCGGCATAAAATATTATTTTTGGTCAATTCTCATTGGTGAAAATTTACAATTAAATTTTAAATAAAAATTCTTTTAAAAATAAATTAATGGGTTATTTCAGCATGTTAGTTAACTATTTGATAATATTAATTTCTAATTCATCTTCATAATCCGTAATTGATGTCTAAGATTGAATGATTATAGGAAATAGATTTTATTGATTATGTCCTAAATTTTCAATAAAAATTTATTGAAATAGTACGGCGAATTAGACAATTTATGCTTCATAAATTGCTGTTCAAGCCTAACCACTTCCTGTTGTTAAAGCTTTTATTAGATTGAAAAGGATTGATTAATACCAATTCATTAGTAATTAGAATCAATTTGGTGTTGGGCCAGGATCGGCATACATAGAAAAGTTTAGGGATTTATCATGTTGTTTGGTAAGTTTCAATTAGGTATTTGAAAAGAGATAATTGCATATTTCAAAAACTCATCAGATTTTTCTTGTAAAGTCCCATTGCTTCTCATAAAATTCCTGTGTTGATTTATACATTTGGACTGTATAAAAGTCCCATTGTTAAATATCTGAAAAGAAACCAGACAAAAGTTCAGATAAACCGTTGAATTACATTTTTTTTTCCTATTATTACAGGGAGGATCCATAGGAAGAGGAGATTATTAGTCACGGACAAAAGCAGTGGAGCAAAAGTTGGAGATCAGTTGGCGACTGGTTGGGGAGCAGGTGGAGTTCACAGAGGCGCTGATTGACCGCACAAATGAGAGTTCACGGGTGCTTATGGCTTCTGGTATTGAACTAATATTCCAACATCTAAGGACAATTCTGTTCCAATTAAAGAAGATAAAAAAAAGAGAGAGAGAGAGACGACCATCTCGGAGGCTTGCAATAGATTGTTCTCTGTCTATTCCCTAGTATAGATATTTAACACTGTACTTTATAATATATATATATTATAGGGTCTTAAATTTTGCGGATGTAATTTTGAATTTATAAATTTTAGTAATATTATTTATCTCTTCGTATTAATTATAATAATTTTTAATATTTTTAGTATTTATGTGTGAAGTACTTAATTAATGTGTGATTAGTATAAATTTTGAAACTTATTAAATAAATACTTAACAAATCTAATTTTATGAATTCCAGCATTTAATAAATATAAAAAAAAGTTATGAATGTTATAAATTATTTCTCATGTAAGATATATGAATGAATTTATACATCAAATTTTTCTATTATATTGTATATGGTTAAGAACGGCTTAATGTATAGTACCATTAGTTTAAAATAAGTAAATAAATAGATACTACGTATAGCAAACTATCAGCCTATACTGCCATTTCAAGGATTTCGACAAAAATAATACTCTTCAAAAAAAATTATTTTTCAATCTAATGTCATTTCAAAATTATTTATCAATCTAATATTTATCCTGCTACGGAGAGAGTGTGTTGCACTGAAATCACCAACTGAATTGGTGATTTCAGTTCAATAGAAAAAGTAATTCGCATTAACAAACAGTCAGCAAAAATAATTATATGAATAAATAATTATTTTTATTTTGTATTAAGACCACCAATCCAGTTGGTGGTTTCAATAAAAAATGAAAAATTTTAAGTTGTCAATTTGTCTTTTTATTGAAATAGATAATTCGTTTTGTGGTTTTAGTGCATTTATGAGATGAAAACACTAGTCAGCAAAAAATACATGAAAAAATAGTATTTTGAGATATAACCACTAGTAAGGTCATTCCATTTCAATATACAATATATGTTTTTAATACATCTGCGGCCTTTTTCGGCACACGTGATGGATATGCATCTCATATTAAGCATTCATTTAATGATTTTTTGAGATGACAATAGTACCCGATTAATAGACTTACCTATACTTTCTAGCCCACAACAACTATCTATAAATGTGGTTCAAACTCTTCACATGAGTGTTGATTTAAATATTTAGTATGGAGAAGAATATCAAAGTATTAGAAAAGACGCAGTACGCAGAAACCCAAATTGTGATAGTAGGCCTCTAAGATGTGGTACAAAAAGATATGTGGGTAGATATTAATATGATTAATTTTTCATGTATTAATTATTAAAATATTTTTAACATAATACAAGTTCAACTCAAAATAGTTTATTACCCTTGGTAATTTCTAACTATATAAAGAAATTTATGTTATTATTACTTAAATTAAAATAATCATAAACGAAAACCACCAGATCATATAAGTGTTTTGGTGAAAAATATATTTTAAGTAAATAAATATTTTTATTGAAACCACTGTGTAACTTGATGGATTCTTAACAAAACACTATTTTTATATGTACTTTTTGTTGACTAATGGTTACATTCTATAGTTGTAATAAAACCACAAATGAATGGTGTGTTTCACTGAAAAGGCAAATTAATAACTTAAAATTTTCATTTTTGTATTGAAACCATCCGAAGATGAACCTAAAATGTATTTTGTATTACAAGATTGTTGCCATGCACAGCAGTGCCATACTTTGTATATATTGTTATTGTTTAATTTCTTTGTGAAAATGAAACGCAAAATAAAATACTGAACGCTACTCTAAAATGCTTTCGTTGAAAAAAATCATAACTACAATTGAATGTTGTGGCAATAATTATTTTATGGCTGAAGTTCAGGTGAGAAATCGAATATGTACCGCATCCAGCCGAATTATTGGACTGTAATTAAATAATTATTAAAATATTATAAATAATCTTTTAAAAATTACTATGTTTTATGACCATGTATAAAAGAATTAACAAAATTTTATTAAATAATCACATAAATCAACTACCTCTGTGAGTTATAGTTAAATTAAGTTCAATTTTTATTTTAATTCTTACATGTTATCCGTATAACGTGTTTTTTAGTTTGATTTTAATTTGGATTTAAGTTGTAATTTCTATCAAAATATATTATTAAATTTATCGAGAATTTTATTAATTAATTCAAAATAAAAACTTATAATTAGATAATATTATTTAAAATAAAATTTAAAAATTTTAGGATGAGTGAATTTTGTTGCTCTAACTTGAGTAATACTCACTATAATATATTTTTAAATTGTCAGTAATCAATTTGTGGTCTAAATTTTATTGTTTCTGCACACGTATTGCTTGCGGGAGATTAGTCAAGAGAAAATTATATAGTTAAAATGCTAAAATAATAATAATAATAATAACAAAAAAGAAATTTATTAACGGTCAAAGACATTTATCTATAATAGCGCACAAATTTAAAAAAAATCAAAAAAGAAATATAATTAAAAAAAAGAATACAAAAATCCAAAGTAGGAGAAAATTAACTAAAAGAAAAAGGCCGTGAGAACAGGTGGGCCCCAAGGGAAAGATTTTGTCTCTCAATCTGAACCACACAAAAGATTCGTTCCATTCCATGACTAAGGCTCAGCCACCACTTGCCGGGCATTTGGCTCTATGGAACTCACTGTCTTTTGGTTATGGGACATAATTACTATTATTATCTTTTTTTTTTTTTGAGAATTAAAACTGGAGTTTTATTCAGAAACCAAGGAAGACGAAATATCAGCTTGAACAATAGGAAGAATGGCACTAGGACCATCCTCAATCCAAATGTGCTTAAAAAAATAAACCGACAAAGCTAAAGACACTAACTTATGAGCCACCTGATTACGATGTTTAGGAATATAATTAAAAGAAAACAATTGGAAATGAGAAGCTAATTCAGCAATTCTACTCAATTTGTTACCCCCATTCAGTTGGGCAAAACTTCTTTGAGGCATATTGTCGAACACGTGGGAGGCAATCCGATTCTAGAGCAATCTGGGAAAAAGATAGAGCAAGAGCTGACTCTAGAGCAAAAATGACAGGGTCTGCTTCAACATCCTGAACCTCCAAGACACCATCAAGTTGTCTCAACCCTGTTGCTATCAATTCCCCTCTCTCATTATGAATAGCAGAATTGATGCCACATCAATGCCGGGCTTTCAACCAGGGACCTACCCAAAAAATTCAATGAGGGGGGTCCAATAAAATAAATATAAATAACAAGAATTCATCATAAAAAAAATTAATACAATTAAATTATAATAATCTTCGCCTCTTTTTCATTGACTGAAATCTATTAATAATCTTCGCTTCTTTTTCATTGACTGAAATCTATTCATAATGACTTCATTATCAATATTTGCAAATACATCTCTTTCAATATAAGTCACCAAACAATCATTCAATAAATCATCTCCCATTCTATTACGAAGTGAGCTTTTAATAATTCTCATCCTAGAAAAAGCTCTCTCCACTGTAGCTATAGCAACCGGCAAAATTAATGATAGTTTGATTAACAAAAACACTAAAGGAAAAACAATATGCTTTTTTGTAGCAACCATCTTCTTAGCAAGACCTCCAATTCCATTCACTTCAGAAAAATTCACATCCATACGCATATCAAGGACAAAGTTTTCAAGTTGAGATTGAAGTTCAATTAGAGCCACTGGGGAAAATTCAGATGGATAAAACTTTGCAAGTTGAATCAATTTGCCCGTATCAAATGCAGAAAATGAATCTTTAGGATCAAGACATGCCATAAATAAAAGTAAATTTGCATTTACTTCATCAAATCAATTATTAAGCTCTTGAAATTGCATGTCAATCACAGAATAAAATAACTCAACACGATAGTTATGAAAATTTATCATTTCTTCGCTTCTGCGTCTTGATCTTCCTCTAATTACATAGACATCCTCCATATTTACTATACTTATATCATATTTACCACAAAATTCTAACACCTCAAGCAATAAAAATTCCCAACCATCATTTCTAACCATTTGCAAACGACATTTTGAGACTTTAACCAAATTCATTGCATTTACTATATCTTGATCCCTCTTTTGTAACACTTGAGATAACTCATTTGTAATTTCTAAAATCTTTTTCATAAGATGCAACAAAAAGACAAATTCAAATCGACTTATAATATCCATCAAATCAATTACTTCAGCTCTTTGTGGATCATCACTCCCATTTTCTCCAATATACTCAAGAACATCAATAATAGAAGAAAATGAATGCACCAAATTAATCAGTGTACCGTAATGGGAACCCCAACGAGTATCTCCTAGTCTCTTTAATGTCATTTCTTGATTCAGGCCTTGTCCAATTTTTATTTCACCACTTACAATTCCTTCAAGCACTTTCTCCATTTATTTTTCTCAAAGCATATCTTTGCATTTACAAGAACCTCCAATAACATTGCACAAACGAGTAACAGTATTGAAAAAAAAACCTATAATTGTGTGTTTTTTAGCAATAGCAACAAGTGTTAGTTGGAGTTGATGGGCAAAACAATGAATATAATAAGCATTGGCATTCTCTTTCAAAATCAAATTTTTAAGTCCATGAAATTCACGTTGCATGTTACTAGCTCCATCGTAGCCTTGACCTTTCAAATTGGATACACTCAAGCCATAAGTAGAGAATAAAGAATTAATACCTTTTTGAAGTGATGTTGCACTTGTATCACGTACATGCACAAGACCAATGAATCTTTCAATGACACATCCAAAGGTATTGACATATCGTATGACAACTCCCATTTGCTCTTTAACCGATACATCTCGACATTCATCAATTAAAATTGAGAACAAATCATCACCCATATCTGAAATGATAGCCTTCGTTGTCTCAAGTGCAGCTGCATTAATGATATCTTTTTGAATTTTTGGTGATTTGAGTTTGAGATTTTCAGGAGTATTCTTTAACACAACATTATTGATTTCTTCATTATATGAAGCCATAAATTTTATTAATTCAATGAAATTTCCTTGATTTGATGAATATGAAGATTCATCATTTCCTCGAAAAGCTAACCCTTGCATCAAAAGATAACGGAGACATACAATTGATGCATTTAACCTACAATGATACTCAATTTTTGATTGTTCTAATTGTTTTGAAAAAGACACTTCAATGTGTTGAGCTTGATTCATCAAATCTTGACAAGCTAATCGACATTTATTATGATCACTTGTATGATCTCCCACATGTTCTCTCAATCTTTCTTTCTTTCGCCAAGTAGTAAAACCTTCAGATACAAAAGCATCATGACCTCTTTCACTACGTTTAGATGAAAAAAGATAACAATATAAACAATATGCAGCATCATTTTCAATACTATATTCCAACCAATTCAGAAACTCATTAAACCAAGACACAATAAATCTTCGTTTTCGATCTCCATCTACCCTTTGAGGAAATTTATGATGACGTGGTTGACATGGACCTTTTAGTAAGTAAGTTCTATGTACCTAATCCCTTACAGATGGACAATAATTCATTATGTTAGGTCGTAGTCCTGGATCAGAAGGAATATATTCTATGTGAAGCTCAAGTTCTTCAAAGGTGACTTACTTAGGTGGTGCTAATTGATCAGGTTGAACAATTTGATTAATTGATGGTGACCCTGATTCTATATCAGATGATTTTCTTTTGAAGTATCATTCCATAACTATATCATTAAAAATGTGGTCATTAGATATAATAAAATATTACAATTAGATTAAATACATATGAATTTAGGTTTGAGAATACAAACTAAAATTAACTTGATAATACATTTTCATAAAACATGGCAAAAATTAATTTATTTTTTCAAGGTTATTGTAAAATTTAACAAATTGAAAAAAAAAATGTGTTATTGGCAATTCTAACACATTTAAAATAAAAAATTACTATTGTGTTCATAGAAAATTGCTATTGACCTATTGTGTTTCAAAAAAATATTACTATTATGATGTAATAATTCTAAGAAATTAAAAAAAAAAATTCAGCATTGGAATATAAACAAATTGCTACTGACCTGTGTTTCAAAATTGCTACTGACCTACTGTATTTCAAAAATAGTGCTACTATGATATAATAATTTTAAGAAATTGAAAAGCAATAAAAAATGCAGCATTATAATATTACAAATAAGAAAAAAAATTATACATACCTTGATGAAGATTTAAGGAATCCATAAAGAGAAAGAATTGAACTAAATAACAAAAAAAATGGCTATGGTAGGAAAAGAACTGAAAATTGGATTTGGGATTTGAGAATGAAGGATCAAGGATTGCTGGAACTGAAAAAAAAGGTGAAAGAGACGAAGGCACATAGCACAGAGGCTGGATCCACTATGTAGGAAAAATATTATAGGGCTATAGTAATTTTTTTTTAGTAAATTACCAAATTGTCCTATTTTTTTTTTTATTTAAGGGGGGCCTGTTGCCCCCTTTGGCCCCTCGCTGGGTTCGTCCCTGCTTTCAACACATTAGCATTGATTTTAACAATGTTATCAATCGGAGGAGACCATTTTTGAACTTAACCCACCACAGAATGTTAGACAAATAAATACAAATTGCGAAAATAGAAGATTGCTTTGATAGTGTTTTTCACTATCCTTAAGGAATTAAAGCCCCCATTATTTCATATTATGGATTTACTTACGATATTTCTCCAGAATTTTACAAAGCAATATTGAACATGAGAAAAAAAATGACTGTATGAGTTGAAGGAAAAGAATTTTAACAATATAAGGGAACTATTAACAGGCACAAGCAGTTTTTTATTCCATTCAGTTTAGTAACCGTTAAAAATAACAGTTATTTATTTTAATCAACAATAAATTTTAAATTTAAATGATAATAATAAAATTAATAGTTTGAAATTAATTAAATAATAATAATAGTAATAGTGAAGTTGTAAAATTATTAACAACTTTAATTATTTTAGGCCCAAGTGCCCAATCTTTTTTACTATAAAATATTTTATAATCAAGTTTTGATTTCGCTCTATATTATCCCACTATCTATTTTATTTAAATTATTATACTAAGTGTTCATAAACACTAGTAACCTTTTGTATCTTTTCCATGTGGAATAACTCAACTCATATAATCTACTAATTACACTAACATTCCCCCACTTAGTGATTATATGCTTGATTTTAAGACTTAGATATATAATAAGTATCTTTCGATTTAAACCTGCTACTTGTATTCGAATCTTATCGAATTTGATGGTTAGATATTGATCTATTAAACCTCAATTTCTTTAATTGACAAGATAGAAATAATTACATACATAAGTCAAAAAATCAAAACAAATTCTCAAAGTGTTTACAATAATTTTTAGCACTTTAATATGGCCTTGTGCTTCTTTTTGATTTCATAAACACTTACAAGGTTTTGTATGTCCAACTTTGATCAAAGTGGCACCACTTTATGTGTTTATATAGGTGCAGTCTTTGACCAAGTCCAAATTACTTCCTTAGTTCTTGTCTGAACTTTATTTCTTCATTAAGAGTAAATTATACTCAGCTTCTTTTACTTAAGTACTATATTTTTCTAGTACTTGCTATCTATTACTAAATAACTTGTTGTTACCTTTTGAACCTTTAGAATTGCCATCTATGATAATTTATAGTATCTTTAGACCTATAGCTTTTGTAGTACTCAATATCATATCTTTTGAGAGTTCTTTAGTTAATGGGTCAGTAAGATTAACTTTAGACCTTACATAAACAATTGTAATAATACCATTAGAAATCAATTGTTTTATGTATTCATGTCCCAAAGCAATATGACTAGATTTATCATTGTATATCTTGCTAAACGCTCTATACATAGTTGCTTCACTATCATAATGTATGAGGACAGCTGGCATTGGTTGTGGCCACAACTCTATGTTTAGTAATAAATTTCTCAATCATTCTACCTCTTTTCCTACTACTGCTAGGGCAATAAACTCATATTCCATTGTAGAATGATTTACACACGTCTGTTTCTTAAAAGCCCATGAAATAGCTTCTCCACCTAAAGTGAATATCCAACCAGATGTTGACTTATTATCATTAACACTAGTTATCCAACTAGCATCACAATATCTTTCTAAAATTGAAGTATATTTATTATAAAATAATGCATATGTCTTTATTCTTTTAAGATATCCAAGAACTCTTCCTATGGCTTTCCAATGATCACTGCTAGGATTATGAGTGTGTCTTGAAAGTTTATAAATAACAAAGGCTATGTCAGGTCTAGTACAATGTATTGCATACATTAAATTACCAATTGCACTAGCATAATCTAACTGACTAATGGATCTTCTAAGGTTTTCAATTAATTTATTAGTAACATCATAAGGAGTATTAAATTCTTTAATACTCAAATGATTAAACTTTGAAAGAACCTTATCAATATAGTGAGTTTGACACAAAGCAAAATCCCCACTATATTTTTTAACTTTAATTCCTAAGATAGTATCTACTTCTCCCAAATTTTTTATTTTAAATTGAGAAGTTAGATATTTCTTACTACCATTTACACCTTGCAAGTTTGTACCTATAATTAGCATATCATTGACATAAAGAAATATTATCACACCATAGTCTTTACTGAACTTAGAATAAATACATTTATAAGCTTCATTATGTTTAAAGCCATTTAATAGAATTATACTATCAAACTTTTCATGCCATTGTTTAGGAGCTTGTTTTAATCCATATATTGACCTGACTAATTTGCATACTTTCTTCTCATTTTCAGGAAGTACAAACCTTTCAAGTTGTTCCATATAGACTTCTTCGTGAAGGTCACCATTTAAAAATATTATTTTAACGTCCATTTGATGAATATGTAAGCTATAAATAGATGCTAATGCAAACAACACTCTAATGGAAGTAATTCTAGCTACATGAGCATAAGTATCAAAATAATCTACTCCTTCCTTTTGTTTAAAACCCTTAGACACTAGTCTTGCTTTGAAAGTTTGTAGATAACCATCAGTATTGTATTTTTTTTGAAGCACCCATTTACATTCAATGGATTTAAAATTAGGTGGTAAATCTGTCAATACCCATGTACTATTTGAAAGAAGAGAATGCATTTCATCATTTACCGCTTCTTTCCAAAAAGCTAAATATCTTAAAGCCATTGCTTCATTATAAGTTTTAGGATCTTCTTTCAAATTTAAAATAATAGGTATTTTATTCATTATTTGGTCTCTACTTCCTTCAACTAAAGATACTAGTGCTTGAGAAGAAATAAAATCAGATCCAAAATTCTTTTTTGTTCTTACTCTTTGACTTCTCCTAAGTTCTTTAGGAACTTTTATTGCCTTTCTTTTATTTGAAGAAGAACTAGGATTTGAATTAGTGTTTTGATCTATTGTAGTATTATCAAGGCCTACTACATTATCATTTCGTGTCTCTATAGGATGTTCATAAGTTTCCATATGATCATGTGAATTATAATTTGAATCGCCAATAAACTTTGTTTCTACAAACTCAACATCCTTAGATTCTATAATTACATTTGATTCAAAATCTAATAATCTATATGCTTATGAGTTTTTCAACATATTCCACAAAAATGCTTTTAAATCCTCTAGATCCTAATTTTTCTCTTTTAGGATCTAGAACTCTATAGTAGGCTATGCAACCCCGTACTTTTAAGAAATTTAAATTTGATTTTCTTCCTCTCCATAGTTCATATGGTAAAACTTTAAATTTCTTTGAAGGTATTCTATTATGAACAAAACAAGCTGTTAATAAAGCTTCTCCCCATAGATTCGTTGGTAATTTTGCTTGTAAAGGCATAACGTTAATCATATCAACCAATGTTTTATTTCTTCTTTTTTCTAGTCTATTTTGTTGTGGGCTATATGGTGCATTTGCTTGGTGAATCAAACCATTTTCTTCATAAAATACAGAAAATTCATTAGAAAAATATCCACCTCCTCTATCACTTCTTAAAATTTTGATTTATTTCCAATTAATTTTCTACTAATAGTTTGTAAATTTGAAACATATCAAATGCTTGATCTTTTTGATAGATCATATTTTTATAGTATTTTTAGCTTAGGTTTTATTAGGAATTTTAGTATTTTTAATTACTTTAATTAGTTTTTCACTTAAATTTATTTATATTTTTTAGTAAGTTCCCATGATTCTTGATAAGCTTGATTTGAAGGGTTTTTAACAAGAAAATAGCCAAAAAAAAGCTCAACATGGCCAAGTCAGGAGAGTACACGGGCATGTCATGCAGTGCCACGGCCGTGGCACCCACTGAAAACTCAATCGGGCCAAATTTTGATTATTTAGCCCGTGTAAATCTGAGACATGGGCGTGGCCTTTACATGGGCTGCATGAAAATATTAAAAGACTCATCTCAAGCATTGCTCAAGCTCAACCTGATGAAAGAAGACTCCTAAACAGAAAAGGAATCCAATTCAAATCAGTTTCCTACTCAGATTCGAAGACACCCTATGAAGTATATATAAAGAGAGATCACAACAGCAGATGGAGGCATTATTCATTCATCGATTTTCATTGAATTCTAGATCTAAAATCTGGATTCTATTCTTTTCTTAGTTTTTCTCTCTTTGTAAGAATTCAAGCAAACAAGTTGTTTAAAGAATCAAGGGAGCCGTCTACGCTATTGTTTGACTAGTTTTTATCTCTAAACTCTTAATCTTGTTTTATTTCCATTAATTCTTATTATTTATGGAATTATTTTCAGATTTTATTGAGTTTTATTTAATTACTATGTCGAACTAAACTCTCATACTAGGGATTTGATGTAGCTTAACTTCTACCCTAATTTATGATATTAGATTTTTTTTTCTTTGTTCAAGTTATAATTTATTATTGAACTGAATGCTTCCAGGCAGAGTTTCTTCCCTGAATTGATTTATTTCATTAATCGCTATCGGAAGAAGGATTTTTGATAAGAAAAGGGTAATAAATTACATGTGAATAATAACTTGATGCGGAAGCTATATCGTTTGACTCATGGGGGGTTTTCATAATTTAATGACCTTAGGTTATGAATTCTTGAATAAATCATAAAAATTAATGATTTAATTCATGTTTAATTTCACTATTGGAAGATAGGCAATTAATAGGATTAAAATAGCTAAGAATACATCGAGAGAGCTTGTTAGTGATTTTAGGGTTGTTTCCCCTACTTGAACAATTAAAATTGATTAATAAACTAATAAAATAAATTGGGTAGAGTTAAATGAAGTCAATATCCCTAGTAGCTTTTAAACCTTGATTTCTTTTCATCAATTAGTCTTATTTGAATTCTTTTCTACTATTTTATTTTATTTTACTTACTTTTACAAATATCCTCTTTTATTACCGTTTAAATAATAAATTATAATAATTTTGGTACTTGGTATACAATTTTCGTAGGACGATACTCTACTTACTCTTTATTACTTATTGCGATTTTGTGCACTTGCGAAAATTGCAGTCACTTCTATACTCATTAAATGAACAAATGTAAATCTAGAATGGTCATCTATGAATGTAATAAAATATATATTTCCACCTCTAGTTAAGTGACCATTCAATTCACAGATATCAAAATACACAAGTTCAAGTAATTCTGTTGTTCTTTCATTTTTTTGAAAATGGTTTCTTAGTCATCTTTGCTTGTATGCATATTTCACACTTTTTATCATGCTTATTAATATTAGGAATCAAACCATGTTTAGATATAAATTTAATTGATCTAAAATTAACATGGACTAATCTTGCATGCCATAAATCAGAAGAAAACTTAACAATGTAAACAAAAACATCAATTTTATTAATGGATAATTTAAACATGCCATCACAAGAGTATCATTGTCCTACAAACACACCATTCTTAGAAAATATTACTTTTTTCTGCCTCTATTATAGCCTTGAGTCCTTTCTTACTCAAAATATTGGCAGAAGCTACATTCTTTCTAACATCAGGGACATGAAAATCATTTAACAAAATTAATTTCTTTCCAGAAGTAAACTGCAGTTCCACTGTTCCTTTTCCATGAACCTTGGCAGTATCTTGATTCCCTATTAGTACTTTGTTATCATTTCCTCAAACTTGATAGGTTTTGAAAAAAATTTTATTATTGCAAATGTGAACAGTAGCGCCAGAATCAAACCACCAATCTACAGATTTCTCACTTGCTATCATATTGCACTCAGTAACCATAGCAACAATATTCTGACAAATATCTTGCTCTACAACATTTGCTTTGTTCTGTTCAGATTTTTCTTTTGCTTTAACTTTCTTCCAGAATCTACATTCTTTCTTAAAATGTTCCCTTTTGCCACACTGAAAACAACTTTTGTTTTTCTTATTGTTAGAAGAACCACCTTCATATTTTTCTTTCTTTACAAATTTATTTTTAGAATTGGTTATTTTTCTAGACTCAACAATATTCACTTTTAAATTTGACAGTAAAGCATATTTTTTCTCACGAGTTCTTGTTTCTTCTTCTATTCTAACATGCTTTATCAATTGATCAATAATGAATTCCTCAGAAGTATGCAATAATTTCTTTCTGTAATCATTCCAAGTGGTTGGTAATTTTGCAATCACAATAGCCACTTGAAGCGATTCAGAAACATCAATTTTAAAGCCTTTCAGTCTAAACACTAACACAAGCAATCCATCAACTTAATCAAGAATAGATTTGCCATCTATCATTTGAAATTCAAAGAATTTCATACTCAGAAATCTATTTGTGCCTTGTTTTTTAGAAATATATTTATTTTTCAAGGCCAGCCAAATTTCTTGTGGTGATTTAATTGGACGAAATAAATCATACAATCTATTAGAGAGAGAGAGAGAGAGAGAGAGAGTTTAGAATGAAACCTCTATAGCGAACCTCATCTTCCTCATGTTTCTTGTGAGTTGTCCTTATTTCCTCAGAATTTTTTTCAATTGGTTTTAAAATTACAGGAACATCTGCACTCAGCAAATAAGCAATTCCTAATTTTGTTAGAAAGAACAGTAATCTATCTTTCCAGCAGGTGAAATTAGTTTCATCAAATCGATCCAATTTTAGCTTGTTGAGTTTGAACATCTTAGATCCAATAGCCTCCATAGCATAAAATTTTAATTCCTTAAGATTGTTAGAGAAATAAATACAAATTGTGGAAATAGAAGATTGCTTTGATAGTGTTTTTCACTATCCTTAAGGAATTAAAGCCCCTACTATTACTTATTCTGGGTTTGATTATAGAATTCCTCCAGGATTTTACAAAGCAATATTGAACATGAGAAAAAAAATGATTGTACAAGTTGAAGGAAAAGGACTTTTATAATGATAAGGGAACTTTGAATAGTCGTAAACAATTTTTAACAGGCATAAATAATTTTTTCTTATATTCCATTTAGTAACTATTAAATTTAGTAACTATTAAAATAATTAATTTTGAATTTAAATGATAATAATAAAATTAATAATTTGAAATTAATTAAATAATAATAATAGTAATAATGAAATTGTAAAATTATTAACAACTTTGATTATTTTAGGCCTAAGGCCCTAAGTGCCCAATCTTTTTTACTATAAAATATTTCATATTCAAATTTTAGTTTCCCTCCATATTATCTCATCATCTATTTTATTTAAATTATTATACTAAGTGTTTATAAACACTAGTAATCTTTTGTATCTTTTTCATGTGGGATAGCTCAACTCATATAATCTACTAACTACACTAACACAAAATTCGTACTTGGAGATCAAAAATCATGGATCATAGTTAGTGGTTGGTTGACTATAAAAAGTTCAGAATGCTAACTATTCTGAAATAATCAAGTATTTCGTGATTTCCATATACTCTAGGCTAGAGTAACCATGATCTCCAATTGCTTCAATTGAAAGGAATTAACGAGATTAAAGAACTGAGACTCAAATAGTGTCTTATCTAGTCAAATAGTAAGTCGGAGAGGACTCAACATCCAAACCCTTCGAGTCACATGACAAGGAAGGAGACTATGTTCCACAGTTTCATTATCCTCTTCACAAACGCTACAAATAGGATCAACAGGGACAGTTAGCCGAATCAATGCTGATTTAGTAGGAAGTTGACTAGAACAGGCTCTGTAAAAAAAGTGCTTCAGCTTTGGAGGGAGATGAAGGTTCCAAAGGCATTTCCAATAAGGGGCTTCATGAGACTGAGAAGAGCTAGCCATTTCAGAAGAAAATAAAGAATTAATTGTAGTCGCATAATTCTGATCCAACAGATTTTGTGGAGAAGTGATTCTAAAATCATGTAAACCAAGAACCCATCTATCACACCAAATACGAATATGCACTCCATTACCAACAACCCACCTAATCCCTTCTTCTATTATCCACCTAGCTTCCATTATGCTTCTCCAAAGTGAAGCTAGGTTGATGAACTTGTCGAGCTTCCATAAAGGAGAAATTGGGAAAGTATGTGGCCTTAAAAAATTTAAAAATTAACAGGCTCTTCATTTGCTAAGAATCTCCAACATTGTTTAGCCAACATGGCCAGATTGGAGTTTCTAAAAAGCCATTGAAATCGAGTACATCAAGAGATTTTCGGCCTACAGGTCATGCGCCTCCGTCAATATATTATCAGAATCACCAATCACAATACAAGAATTCTTTTTTTATTTCTTCACACCCATGTCAATCTCCTATCTGGAATATTGCTCAATACCCTAAAAAACATTTTTCCTTTTCTCTCTTACTAACTCCAGGTTTGATGAGGGAGTCAATGCTTTGTTTGTAAGGGCCAACGTTTCCATGAGATATTTGAAGAAGTTTTGGTTTGATAATTTGGCTAGTCAAGAAATTATCAAATGTTTGATTCTGATTTTGATTTGATACAAATTTACAATTTACAATTTAAATTTAAGTTTTACGTTAATAAAGTACAAACAACATGCGATGGTATAAATATAAATATTAATGTTAATTTATGTATTTAGCTCTAATTTATATATATATATATATATATTATATAAATTATTATTATGATGGCGTCTATTATTGTATTATATTTTAATTCAATTAGTAATTTTAAAGGCTAATATTTTATTATAAACTAATTGTAACACCCGCCGCCCAATCTTGGAGAACCAGACGACGGATGCCACATTCGGTGCCGGAGCACTAACTTATTATACCTGATGAACCCAAAATATACATTAGAAGTGGCTTAGTTTCCATAAGGAGGCAAGTAATATTTTGATAAAAATTATTTTTTTGATAAATAAAAACATAGGGAAATTCTTACGAAAAATTTACAAGAGCTTCCCCTAAAAATCAACTTGTCACACAAATAAAACAAAGCACTTCCAATGTTCAATCCTCCAAACCTCAACTCCAAATTATTATACCAAGACGCATGGCACTTCTAAAAATATAATGTCAAGTCATTTTGTTATATAATTAACCATTCAAGAAAATATATACCATCGTTTATACATCATTCATGAAATCAAATAATAATACTTAATCGGCCACAGATTTCTTTAGTTATAATTACAATATTTACAACCTCAAAATTTGTTATAATAAATTCATACATGTCATTATTCACCTAATAAACATATCCTATCCAAAATTAATACTTCTATTCTGATGCTACCGCTCTTGTCTTCGCATAGCACCCACAGCTCACAACCTGCGCGTCATAAAAATCATCGCGCTGAGTGGAAGACTCAATGGTGCTAAATAACTAATAATTTAAAATATCCAAGGGACACCAAATAAATAATCTCAAACGATACTTTTTTTTTAAACACCGAAATCGTATTAATCAAATCCAAATATTTGAAAGATCATAAGAAATTCACACTTAAAAATTTATACTAACTCAAAATAAATAAGAAAATATCTTAATTGCCAATATGTTTTTTGATTTCAATATAATAAATTAAAATTCTTATTTTCATTTTATCTAAAGCTCATATCGATACCGAAAGAATGTAAATAGAATCGATCGTGGCCTGTGAAAGCGCCATCCACTAATCACATAATCATGGCTTGTGAAAGCGCCACCCTCTAATTACACAATCGTGACCTGAGGCCACCATGGTCTATGCAAGCACCACAATAATAAGGGCGTCCACCTATTTATAAGGGCTGATAACCCTAACATATGATCATAGCTCCACCAATAATACAGGCTGATAACCCGAGCATGCTCATATATCACAATAATCTCATCATACCACATGTCAATTACGTATGGTAGAGCTTAGAATAATTAAATTCTTCCATAAATAGTCTCATTTCTCATTCACCATTTCTTATTAAAAAATATTTTAAAATTAACACTTATTATTTCAAAATCACTTAACTTACAACTTGTAAAATCCAATAAAATCAATTCATGTTTCAAGAAAAAACCTTTCTTTCATAATGCCTCCATTAAAAGTACTAATTATCAACTTAAAATCACTCTTTAAAATCATTAAATCCATTTCTCAAATAAGTAACCATAAAACTCTTTTAATACTTTAAAAACCTTCTTTAAGTGTTACTAAAATGTTTAAACACCAAAATTCAAAAGAGAAATCTTAACCACTAACAAATTACTTAATAACAACCTTATTAAAGTTTAAATCAAGCATAGAAATCACAAAGAGCATGGTGTCCTTCACCAAACAATGGTTCGGCCAACCATGAAGAATGAAGGGGAAATGGTTTTTTTCCAAATTAATTCTATAAACCTGACCTTTTCTGTGTTCTCAGGGTATAGCTGAAGTTATAGGACTTCAAATTGAGTGAAACTTAATTTCTTAGAAAGATAAGACAAAATTATACAAATTTCATGAAGGGACAATAGTCCAGATCATTTTCTAAGAGGGTGAAAGAAACCCAAGAACACAAACCAACAATCCAAAATGATTCAGCACAACCAGTTTTGGTATAAAAATCATAAGTTGAGCTATATGTATTCCAATTGGACACAAGAGGATGATTTAGAAAGATAAGAAGTAGAACTAAAACTTTTATGAAGAACACAAGATATTATCTTGTAATTTTAGTGGCCAAAAGGGATAGTCAATTCAGATATACAAGTGAGACGCCATAACAGAACCAGTTTTGGTATTTAATTCATAAGTTGAGAAAAAAATATTGGAATTGAACATAAAAGGATGTTTTGGAAAGCTGAGAAACATAGATACAACTTTCATGAAGAAGTTAGAAGCAAATGAAAATTATAAGAGGGTCGAAAATGACTTCTAGTCCACCCTAAGTACACCTCTAACATCAAAATTCATCAAAAACCTAAAATTTAAAAGTTAAGAGAATGAAAGGAAAAATAGAATATTATTGCACTAACCTCTTTTTCAAGCTTAAACAAGCTTAAAAACTCTATCCTTGGGCCTTCTCCTTGCCTTTGGTGGAGGGTTCACCAATCTCTTCAAAGTAGGAAAAGAGCTCATTAAAATCAAAATTAACAC